>JAVLSZ010000028.1:62374281-62381781 GCA_032313775.1 Urocyon cinereoargenteus | reverse complement strand
GTTAAGGTTAGGGATAGGGTATGGGTTAGGGTTAGGGTTAGGGTACGGGTTAGTGTTAGGGTTAGGGTTAGGGTTAGGGTTAGGGGTTAGGGGTTACGGTTAGGGTTATGGTTAGGGTGAGGGTTAGGGTACGGATTAGGGTACGGGTTAGGGTTAGGGTTAGGTTTAGTGTTAGGGTACGGGTTAGTGTTAGGGTTAGTGTTAGGGTTAGGGTTAGGGTTAGGGTTAGGGTTAGGGTTAAGGTACGGGTTAGGGTTAGGGTTAGGGTTAGGGTTAGGTTTAGAGTTAGGGTACTGGTTAGGGTTAGGTTTAGGTTTCGGGTTAGGTTTAGGGTACGGGTTAGGGTTAGGGTTAGGTTTAGGCGTAGGTGTAGGGTATGGGTTAGGGTTAGGGTACGGGTTAGGGTTAGGGTTAGGGTTAGGGTACGGGTTAGGGTTAGGGTTAGGGTTAAGGTTAGGTTTAGGGTACGGGTTAGGGTTAGGTTTAGGGTTAGTGGTAGGGTTAGCGTACGGGTTAGGGTTAGGGTTCGGGTTAGGGTTAGTGTACGGTTTAGGGTTAGGGTACGGGTTAGGGTTAGGGTACAGGTTAGGGTACAGGTTAGGGTTAGGGTTAGGGTTAGCATACGGGTTAGGTTTAGGGTACGGTTAGGGTACGGGTTAGGGTTAGGGTACGGGTTAGGGTTAGTGTTAGGGTTAGGGTTAGGGTTAGCGTAACGGTTAGGGTTAGGGTTAAGTTTAGGGTTAGTGTACGGGTTAGGGTTAGGGTTAGGAAAGGGTTAGGGTTAAGGTTAGGGTTAGGGTTAGGTTTAGGGTTAGGGTACGGGTTAGGGTTAGTGTTAGTGTTAGGGTTAGGGTTAGGTTAGGGTTAGGGGTTAGGTTTAGTGTACGGGTTAGGGTTAGGGTTAGGGTTAGGGTTAGGGTACGGATTTGGGTTAGGGTTAGGTTTAGTGTTAGGGTTAATGTACGGGTTAGGATTAGAGTTAGGGTTAGGGTTAGGTGTTAGGGGTTAGTGTTAGGGTAAGGGTTAGGGTTAGGGTTAGGGTACGGGTTAGGGTACGAGTTAGGGTTATGGTTAGTGTTGGGTACGGTTTAGGGTTAGGGTTAGGGTTCGCGTTGGGGTTAGGGTTAGGGTACGGGTTAGGGTTAGAGTTAGGGTTAGGGTAAGTGTTACGGTACGGGTTAGGGTTAGGGTTAGGGTTAGGGTTATGTTTAGGGTACGGGTTAGGGTTAGGGTTATGGTAAGGGTTAGGGTTAGGGTACGGGTTAGGGTACGGGTTAGTGTTAGGGTACGGGTCAGGGTACGGGTTAGGGTTAGGATTAGGGTTAGGGTTAGGGCACGGGTTAGGGTTAGGGTACCGGTTAGGGATAGGGTAAGGGGTTAGGGTTAGGCTTAGCGTACGGGTTAGGGTTAGGGTTAGGGGTTAGGGTTAGGGTTAGGGTTAGGGTACGGGTTAGTGTTAGGGTACGGGTTAGTGTTAGGGTTAGGTTTAGGGTACGGTTTAGGGTTAGGGTACGGATTAGGATTAGGGTTAGGGTACGGGTTAGGGTTAGGGTTGGGGGTTAGGGTTAGGGTTAGGGTTAGGGTTAGGGTTAGGGTACGGGTTAGGGTTAGGGTACGGGTTAGGTTTAGGGTTAGGGTTACGGTTAGCGTACGGGTTACGGTTAGGGTTAGGGTTAGTGTACGGGTTAGGGTTAGGGTACGGGTTAGGGTTAGGGTTAGGGTTAGGAAAGGGTTAGGATTAGGGTACGGGTTAGGGTTAGGGTACGGGTTAGGGTTAGGGTACGGGTTTGGGTACGGGTTAGGGTTAGGGTTAGGGTTAGCGTACAGGTTAGGTTTAGGGTACGGTTAGGGTACGGGTTAGGTTTAGGGTTCGGGTTAGGGTTAGGGTTAGGGGTTAGGGTTAGGGTTAGGGTTAGCGTTAGGGTACGGTTTAGGGTTAGGGTATGGGTTAGGGTTAGGTATAGGGTACGGTTTAGGGTGAGGGTACGTGTCAGGGTTAGGGTACGGGTTAGGGTTAAGGTTAGGGTACGTGTTAGGGTTAGGGTTAGTAGTTAGGGTTAGGGTTAGGGTTAGGGTACGAGTTAGGGTTAGGGTTAGGGTTAGGGTTAGGGTTAGGGTTAGGGTACGGGTTAGGGTGAGGGTACGTGTTAGGGTTAGGGTACGCGTTAGGGTTAAAGTTAGGGTACGGGTTAGGGTTAGGGTTAGGGTTAGGGTTAGGGTTAGGGTACGGGTTACGGTTAGGGTACGGGTTAGGGTTAGGTTTAGGGTACAGGTTAGGTTTAGTGTTAGGGGTTAGGATTTGGGTTAGGGTTAGGTTACGGGTTAGGGTTAGGGTACGGGTTAGGGTTAGGGTTAGGGTTAGGGTTAGGGTTAGCGTAATGGTTAGGGTTAGGGTTAGGTTTAGGTTTAGTGTACGGGTTAGGGTTAGGGTTAGGAAAGGGTTAGGGTTAGGGTTAGGGTTAGGGTTAGGGTTAGGGTACGGGTTAGGGTTAGTGTTAGTGTTAGGGTTAGGGTTAGGTTAGGGTTAGGGGTTAGGGTTAGTGTACGGGTTAGGGTTAGGGTTAGTGTTAGGGTATGGATTTGGGTTAGGGTTAGGTTTTGTGTTAGGGTTAAAGTACGGGTTAGGGTTAGGTTTAGGGTTAGGGTTAGGGTTAAGTGTTAGGGGTTAGTGTTATGGTAAGGGTTATGGTTAGGGTTAGGGTACGGGTTAGGGTTAGGGTTAGGGTTAGCGTTAGGGTACGGTTTAGGGTTAGGGTACGGGTTAGGGTTAGGGTACGGGTTAGGGTTAGGTTTAGGGTACAGGTTAGGTTTAGGGTTAGGGGTTAGGGTTAGGGTTAGGGTTAGGTTTAGGTTACGGGTTAGGCTTAGGGTAGGGGTTAGGGTTAGTGTTAGGGTTAGGGTTAGGTTTAGGGTGCGGGTTACGGTTAGGGTACGGGTTAGGGTTAGGTTTAGGGTACAGGTTAGTTTTAGGGTTAGGGGTTAGGGTTAGGGTTAGGGTTAGGTTTAGGTTACGGGTTAGGCTTAGGGTAGGGGTTAGGGTTAGTGTTAGGGTTAGGGTTAGGGTTAGCGCAACGGTTAGGGTTAGGGTTAAGTTTAGGGTTAGTGTACGGGTTAGGGTTAGGGTACGGGTTAGGGTTAGTGTTAGTGTTAGGGTTAGGTTTAGGTTAGGGTTAGGGATTAGGGTTAGTGTACGGGTTAGGGTTAGATTTAGGGTTAGGGTTAGGGTACGGATTTGGGTTAGGGTTAGGTTTAGTGTTAGGGTTAAACTACGGGTTAGGGTTAGGGTTAGGGTTAGGGTTAGGTGTTAGGGGTTAGTGTTAGGGTAAGGGTTAGGGTTAGGGTTAGGGTACGGGTTAGGGTACGAGTTAGGGTTATTGTTAGGGTTGGGTACGGTTTAGGGTTAGGGTTAGGGTTCGGGTTGGGGTTAGGGTTAGGGTACGGGTTAGGGTTAGAGTTAGGGTTAGGGTAAGGGTTAGGGTACGGGTTAGGGTTAGGGTTAGGTTTAGGGTTATGTTTAGGGTATGGGTTAGGGTTAGGGTTATGGTAAGGGTTAGGGTTAGGGTACGGGTTAAGGTACGGTTTAGTGTTAGTGTACGGGTCAGGGTACGGGTTAGGGTTAGGATTAGGGTTAGGGTTAGGGCACGGGTTAGGTTTAGGGTACCGGTTAGGGATAGGGTACGAGTTAGGGTTAGGCTTAGCGAACGGGTTAGGGTTAGGCTTAGGGGTTAGGGTTAGGGTTATTGTACGGGTTAGTGTTAGGGTACGGGTTAGTGTTAGGGTTAGGTTTAGGGTATGGTTTAGGGTTAGGGTACGGGTTAGGATAAGGGTTAGGGTACGGGTTAGGGTTAGGGTTGGGGGTTAGGGTTAGGGTTAGGGTTAGGGTACGGGTTAGGGTTAGGGTACGGGTTAGGTTTAGGGTTAGGGTTACGGTAGCGTACGGGTTAGGGTTAGGGTTAGGGTTAGTGTACGGGTTAGGGTTAGGGTACGGGTTAGGGTTAGGGTTAGGAAAAGGTTAGGGTTAGGGTACGGCTTAGGGTTAGGGTAGGGTTAGGGTTAGGGTTAGGGTTAGGGTTAGGGTTAGGGTTAGCGTACGGGTTAGGGTTAGGGTTAGGGTACGGGTTAGGGTTAGTGTACGGGTTAGGGTTAGGGTTAGGGTTAGGGTTAGGGTTAGGAAAGGGTTAGTGTTAGGGTTAGGGTTAGGGTTAGGGTACGGGTTAAGGTTAGGGATAGGGTACGGGTTAGGGTTAGGGTTAGGGTTAGGGTTAGGGGTTAGGGGTTACGGTTAGGGTTATGGTTAGGGTGAGGGTTAGGGTACGGATTAGGGTACGGGTTAGGGTTAGGGTTAGGTTTAGTGTTAGGGTACGGGTTAGTGTTAGGGTTAGTGTTAGGGTTAGGGTTAGGGTTAGGGTTAGGGTTAGGGTTAAGGTACGGGTTAGGTTTAGGGTTAGGGTTAGGTTTAGAGTTAGGGTACTGGTTAGGGTTAGGTTTAGGTTTCGGGTTAGGGTTAGGGTACGGGTTAGGGTTAGGGTTAGGTTTAGGCGTAGGTGTAGGGTATGGGTTAGGGTTAGGGTACGGGTTAGGGTTAGGGTTAGGGTACGGGTTAGGGTTAGGGTTAGGTTTAAGGTTAGGTTTAGGGTACGGGTTAGGGTTAGGTTTAGGGTTAGTGGTAGGGTTAGCGTACGGGTTAGGGTTAGGGTTCGGGTTAGGGTTAGTGTACGGTTTAGGGTTAGGGTACGGGTTAGGGTTAGGGTACAGGTTAGGGTACAGGTTAGGTTTAGGGTTAGGGTTAGCATACGGGTTAGGTTTAGGGTACGGTTAGGGTACGGGTTAGGGTTAGGGTACGGGTTAGGGTTAGGGTTAGGGGTTAGGGTTAGGGTTAGGGTTAGCGTTAGGGTACGGTTTAGGGTTTGGGTACGGGTTAGGGTTAGGGATAGGGTACGGGTTAGGGTGAGGGTACGTGTTAGTGTTAGGGTACGGGTTAGGGTTAATGTTAGGGTACGTGTTAGGGTTAGGGTTAGTAGTTAGGGTTAGGGTTAGGGTTAGGGTACGGATTAGGGTTAGGGTTAGGGTTAGGGTACGGGTTACGGTTAGGATACGGGTTAGGGTTAGGTTTAGGGTACAGGTTAGGTTTAGGGTTAGGGGTTAGGGTTAGGGTTAGGGTTAGGGTTAGGGTTAGGTTACGGGTTAGTGTTAGGGTACGGGTTAGGGTTAGGGTTAGGGTTTGTGTTAGGGTTAGGGTTAGCGTAACGGTTAGGGTTAGGGTTAGGTTTAGGGTTAGTGTACGGGTTAGGGTAAGGGTTAGGAAAGGGTTAGGGTTAGGGTTAGGGTTAGGGTTAGGTTTAGGGTACGGTTTAGTGTTAGTGTTAGTGTTAGGGTTAGGGTTATGTTAGGGTTAGGGGTTAGGGTTAAAGTACGGGTTAGGGTTAGGTTTAGGGTTAGGGTTAGGGTACGGATTTGGGTTAGGGTTAGGTTTAGTGTTAGGGTTAAAGTACGGGTTAGGGTTAGGGTTAGGGTTAGGGTTAGGGTTAGGTGTTAGGGGTTAGTGTTAGGGTAAGGGTTATGGTTAGGGTTAGGTTACGGGTTAGGGTTAGGGTTAGGGTTAGCGTTAGGGTACGGTTTAGGGTTAGGGTACGGGTTAGGTTTAGGGATAGGGTACGGGTTGGGTGAGGGTACGTGTTAGGGTTAGGGTACGGGTTAGGGTTAAGGTTAGGGTACGTGTTAGGGTTAGGGTTAGTAGTTAGAGTTAGGGTTAGGGTTAGGGTACGGGTTAGGGTTAGGGTTAGGGTTAGGGTTAGGTTTAGGGTACGGGTTACGTTTAGGGTACGGGTTAGGGTTAGGGTTAGGGTACAGGTTAGGTTTAGGGTTAGGGGTTAGGTTTAGGGTTAGGGTTAGGTTTAGGTTACGGGTTAGGTTTAGGGTACGGGTTAGGGTGAGTGTTAGGGTTAGGGTTAGGGTTAGCGTAACGGTTAGGGTTAGGGTTAAGTTTAGGGTTAGTGTACGCGTTAGGGTTAGGGTTAGGAAAGGGTTAGGGTTAGGGTTAGGGTTAGGGTTAGGGTTAGGGTACGGGTTAGGGTTAGTGTTAGTGTTAGGGTTAGGGTTAGGTTAGGGTTAGGGGTTAGGGTTAGTGTACGGGTTAGGGTTAGGGTTAGGGTTAGGGTTAGGGTATGGATTAGGGTTAGGGTTAGGTTTAGTGTTAGGGTTAAAGTACGGGTTAGGGTTAGGTTTAGGGTTAGGGTTAGGGTTAAGTGTTAGGGGTTAGTGTTAGGGTAAGGGTTATGGTTAGGGTTAGGTTACGGGTTAGGGTTAGGGTTAGGGTTAGCGTTAGGGTACGGTTTAGGGTTAGGGTACGGGTTAGGGTTAGGGATAGGGTACGGGTTGGGTGAGGGTACGTGTTAGGGTTAGGGTACGGGTTAGGGTTAAGGTTAGGGTACGTGTTAGGGTTAGGGTTAGTAGTTAGGGTTAGGGTTAGGGTTAGGGTACGGGTTAGGGTTAGGGTTAGGGTTAGGGTTAGGGTTAGGGTACGGGTTACGGTTAGGGTACGGGTTAGGGTTAGGTTTAGGGTACAGGTTAGGTTTAGGGTTAGGGGTTAGGGTTAGGGTTAGGGTTAGGTTTAGGTTACGGGTTAGGCTTAGGGTAGGGTTTAGGGTTAGTGTTAGGGTTAGGGTTAGGGTTAGCGCAACGGTTAGGGTTAGGGTTAAGTTTAGGGTTAGTGTACGGGTTAGGGTAGGTTACGGGTTAGGGTTAGGGTACGGATTTGGGTTAGGGTTAGGTTTAGTGTTAGGGTTAAAGTACGGGTTAGGGTTAGTGTTAGGGTTAGGGTTAGGTGTTAGGGGTTAGTGTTAGGGTAAGGGTTAGGGTTAGGGTTAGGGTACGGGTTAGGGTACTATTTAGGGTTATGGTTAGGGTTGGGTACGGTTTAGGGTTAGGGTTAGGGTTCGGGTTGGGGTTAGGGTTAGGGTACGGGTTAGGGTTAGAGTTAGTGTTAGGGTAAGGGTTATGGTACGGGTTAGGGTTAGGGTTAGGGTTAGGGTTATGTTTAGGGTACGGGTTAGGGTTAGGGTTATGGTAAGGGTTAGGGTTAGGGTACGGGTTAGGGTACGGGTTAGTGTTAGGGTACGGTTCATGGTACGGGTTAGGGTTAGGATTAGGGTTAGGGTTAGGGCACGGGTTAGGGTTAGGGTACCGGTTAGGGATAGGGTACGGGTTAGGGTTAGGCTTAGCGAACGGGTTAGGGTTAGGGTTAGGGGTTAGGGTTAGGGTTAGGGTACGGGTTAGTGTTAGGGTACGGGTTAGTGTTAGGGTTAGGTTTAGGGTACCGGTTAGGGTTAGGGTACGGGTTAGGATTAGGTTTAGGGTACGGGTTAGGGTTAGGGTTGGGGGTTAGTGTTAGGGTTAGGGTTAGGTTTAGGATACGGTTAGGGTTAGGGTACGGGTTAGGGTTAGGGTTAGGGTTAAGGTACGGGTTAGGGTTAGGGTTAGGGTTAGGGTTAGGGTTAGGGT
>JAVLSZ010000028.1:62366781-62371781 GCA_032313775.1 Urocyon cinereoargenteus | reverse complement strand
TTAGGGTACGGGTTAGGGTTAGTGTACGGGTTAGGGTTAGGGTTAGGGTTAGGGTTAGGGTACGGATTTGGGTTAGGGTTAGGTTTAGTGTTAGGTTTAAAGTACGGGTTAGGGTTAGGGTTAGGGTTAGGGTTAGGGTTAGGTGTTAGGGGTTTGTGTTAGGGTAAGGGTTATGGTTAGGGTTAGGGTACGGGTTAGGGTTAGGGTTAGCGTTAGGGTATGGTTTAAGGTTAGGGTACGGGTTAGGGTTAGGGATAGGGTACGGGTTAGGGTGAGGGTACGTGTTAGGGTTAGGGTACGGGTTAGGGTTAAGGTTAGGGTACGTGTTAGGGTTAGGGTTAGTAGTTAGGGTTATGGTTAGGGTTAGGGTACGGGTACGGGTTAGGGTTAGGGTTAGGGTTAGGGTACAGTTTACAGTTTAGGGTACGGGTTAGGGTTAGGGTTAGGGTACAGGTTAGGTTTAGGGTTAGGGTTTAGGGTTAGGGTTAGGGTTAGGTTTAGGTTACGGGTTAGGTTTAGGGTACGGGTTAGGGTTAGTGTTAGGGTTAGGGTTAGGGTTGCGCAACGGTTAGGGTTAGGTTTAAGTTTAGGGTTAGTGTACGGGTTAGGGTTAGGGTACGGGTTAGGGTTAGTGTTAGTGTTAGGGTTAGGGTTAGGTTAGGGTTAGGGGTTAGGGTTAGTGTACGGGTTAGGGTTAGATTTAGGGTTAGGGTTAGGGTACGGATTTGGGTTAGGGTTAGGTTTAGTGTTAGGGTTAAAGTACGGGTTAGGGTTAGGGTTATGGTTAGGGTTAGGTGTTAGGGGTTAGTGTTAGGGTAAGGGTTAGGGTTAGGGTTAGGGTACGGGTTAGTGTACGAGTTAGGGTTATGGTTAGGGTTGGGTACGGTTTAGGGTTAGGGTTAGGGTTCGGGTTGGGGTTAGGGTTAGGGTACGGGTTAGGGTTAGAGTTAGGGTTAGGGTAAGGGTTAGGGTACGGGTTAGGGTTAGGGTTAGGGTTAGAGTTATGTTTAGGGTATGGGTTAGGGTTATGGTTATGGTAAGGGTTAGGGTTAGGGTACGGGTTAGGGTACGGGTTAGTGTTAGGGTACGGGTCAGGGTACGGGTTAGGGTTAGGATTAGGGTTTGGGTTAGGGCACGGGTTAGGGTTAGGGTACCGGTTAGGGATAGGGTACGGGTTAGGGTTAGGCTTAGCGAACGGGTTAGGGTTAGGGTTAGCGGTTAGGGTTAGGGTTACGGTACGGGTTAGTGTTAGGGTACGGGTAGTGTTAGGGTTAGGTTTAGGGTACGGGTTAGGGTTAGGGTACGGGTTAGGATTAGGGTTAGGGTACGGGTTAGGGTTAGGGTTGGGGGTTAGGGTTAGGGTTAGGGTTAGGGTACGGGTTAGGGTTAGGGTACGGGTTAGGTTTAGGGTTAGGGTTAAGGTTAGCGTACGGGTTAGGGTTAGGGTTAGGGTTAGTGTACGGGTTAGGGTTAGGGTACGGGTTAGGGTTAGTGTTAGGAAAAGGTTAGGGTTAGGGTACGGGTTAGGGTTAGGGTACGGGTTAGGGTTAGGGTTAGGGTTAGGGTTAGGGTTAGGGTTAGCGTACGGGTTAGGGTTAGGGTTAGGGTACGGGTTAGGGTTAGTGTACGGGTTAGGGTTAGGGTTAGGGTTAGGGTTAGGGTTAGGAAAGGGTTAGTGTTAGGGTTAGGGTTAGGGTTAGGGTACGGGTTAAGGTTAGGGATAGGGTACGGGTTAGGGTTAGGGTTAGGGTACGGGTTAGTGTTAGGGTTAGGGTTAGGGTTAGGGTTAGGGGTTAGGGGTTACGGTTAGGGTTATGGTTAGGGTGAGGGTTAGGGTACGGATTATGGTACGGGTTAGGGTTAGGGTTAGGTTTATTGTTAGGGTACGGGTTAGTGTTAGGGTTAGTGTTAGGTTTAGGTTTAGGGTACGGGTTAGGGTTAGGGTTAGGGTTAGGGTTAAGGTACGGGTTAGGGTTAGGGTTAGGGTTAGGTTTAGAGTTAGGGTACGGGTTAGGGTTAGGTTTAGGTTTCGGGTTAGGGTTAGGGTACGGGTTAGGGTTAGGGTTAGGTTTAGGCGTAGGTGTAAGTTATGGGTTAGGGTTAGGGTACGGGTTAGGGTTAGGGTTAGGGTACAGGATAGGTTTAGGGTTAGGGGTTAGGGTTTGGGTTAGGGTTAGGTTACGGGTTAGGGTTAGGGTACGGGTTAGGGTTAGGGTTAGGTTTAGCGTAACGGTTAGGGTTAGGGTTAGGTTTAGTGTTAGTGTACGGGTTAGGGTTAGGGTTAGGAAAGGGTTAGGGTTAGGGTTAGGGTTAGGGTTAGGGTACGGGTTAGGGTTAGTGTTAGTGTTAGGGTTAGGGTTAGGTTAGGGTTAGGGGTTAGGGTTAGTGTACGGGTTAGTGTTAGGGTTAGGGTTAGGGTATGGATTTGGGTTAGGGTTAGGTTTAGTATTAGGGTTAAAGTACGGGTTAGGGTTAGGTTTAGGGTTAGGGTTAGGGTTAAGTGTTAGGGGTTAGTGTTAGGGTAAGGTTTATGGTTAGGGTTAGGGTACGGGTTAGGGTTAGGGTTAGGGTTAGCGTTAGGGTACGGTTTAGGCTTAGGGTACGGGTTAGGGTTAGGGATAGGGTACGGGTTAGGGTGAGGGTACATGTTAGGGTTAGGCTACGGGTTAGGGTTAAGGTTAGGGTACGTGTTAGGGTTAGGGTTAGTAGTTAGGGTTAGGGTTAGGGTTAGGGTACGGGTTAGGTTAGGGTTAGGGTTAGGGTTAGGGTACGGGTAACGGTTAGGGTACGGGTTAGCGTTAGGTTTAGGGTACAGGTTAGGTTTAGGGTTAGGGGTTAGGGTTAGGGTTAGGTTTAGGTTACGGGTTAGGCTTAGGGTAGGGGTTAGGGTTAGTGTTAGGGTTAGGGTTAGGGTTAGCGCAAAGTTTAGGGTTAGGGTTAAGTTTAGGGTTAGTGTACGGGTTAGGGTTAGGTTACGGGTTAGGGTTAGTGTTAGTGTTAGGGTTAGGGTTATGTTAGGGTTAGGGGTTAGGGTTAGTGTACGGGTTAGGGTTAGGGTTAGGGTTAGGGTTAGGGTACGGATTTGGGTGAGGGTTAGGTTTAGTGTTAGGGTTAAAGTACGGGTTAGGGTTAGGGTTAGGGTTAGGGTTAGGTGTTAGGGGTTAGTGTTAGGGTAAGGGTTAGGGTTAGGGTTAGGGTACGGGTTAGGGTACGAGTTAGGGTTATGGTTAGGGTTGGGTACGGTTTAGGGTTAGGTCTAGGGTTCGGGTTGGGGTTAGGGTTAGGGTACGGGTTAGGGTTAGAGTTAGGGTTAGGGTAAGGGTTAGGGTACGGGTTAGGGTTAGGGTTAGGGTTAGGGTTATGTTTAGAGTACGGGTTAGGGTTAGGGTTATGGTAAGGGTTAGGGTTAGGGTACGGGTTAGGGTACGGGTTAGTGTTAGGGTACGGGTCAGGGTACGGTTTAGGGTTAGGGTTAGGGCATGGGTTAGGGTTAGGGTACCGGTTAGGGATAGGGTACGGGTTAGGGTTAGGCTTAGCGAACGGGTTAGGGTTAGGGTTAGGGGTTAGGGTTAGGGTTAGGGTTAGGGTACGGGTTAGTGTTAGGGTACGGGTTAGTGTTAGGGTTAGGTTTAGGTTACGGGTTAGGGTTAGGTTACGGGTTAGGATTAGGGTTAGGGTACGGGTTAGGGTTAGGGTTGGGGGTTAGGTTTAGGGTTAGGGTTAGGGTTAGGGTACGGTTAGGGTTAGGGTACGGGTTAGGGTTAGGGTTAGGGTTAGGGTTAAGGTACGGGTTAGGGTTAGGGTTAGGGTTAGAGTTACGGTACGGGTTAGGGTTAGGTTTAGGTTTAGGGTTAGGGTTAGGGTACGGGTTAGGGTTAGGGTTAGGTTTAGGCGAAGGGGTAGGGTATGGGTTAGGGTTAGGGTACGGGTTAGGGTTAGGGTACGGGTTAGGGTTAGGGTTAGGGTTAAGGTTAGGGTTAGGTTACGGGTTAGGGTTAGGCTTAGGTTTAGTGGTAGGGTTAGCATACGGGTTAGGGTTAGGGTTCGGGTTAGGGTTAGGGTACGGTTTAGGGTTAGGGTACGGGTTAGGGTTAGGGTTAGGGTTAGGGTTAGCAAAGGGTTAGGGTTAGGGTTAGGGTTAGGGAACGGGTTAGGGTTAGGTTTAGGGTATGGGTTAGGGTTAGGGTTAGGGTTAGGGTTAGGGTACGGGTTAGGGTTAGGGTTAGGGTTAGGGTTATGTTTAGGAAAGGGTTAGGGTTAGCGTATGGGTTAGGGTTAGGGTTAGGGTTAGGGTTAGGGTTAGGGTACGGGTTAGGGTTAAGGTACGGGTTAGGGTTAGGGTACGTGTTAGGGTTAGGGTTAGGGTTAGGGTTAGGGTTAGGGTTAGGGTACGGGTTAGGTTTAGGGTACGGATTAGGGTTAGGGTTAGGGTTAGTGTTAGGTTTAAAGTACGGGTTAGGGTTAGGGTTAGGGTTAGGGTTAGGGGTTAGGGGTTAGTGTTAGGGTAAGTTTTAGGGTTAGGGTTAGGTACGGGTTAGGGTACGAGTTAGGGTTAGGTTTAGGGTTGTGTACGGGTTAGGGTTAGGTTTAGGGTTCGGGTTGGGTTTAGGGTTAGGGTACGGGTTAGGGTTAGAGTTATGGTTAGGGTAAGGGTTAGGGAACGGGTTAGGGTTAGGGTTAGGTTTAGGGTTAGGTTTAGGGTACGGGTTAGGGTTAGGTTTAGGGTAAGGGTTATGGTACGGGTTAGGGTTAGGGTACGGGATAGGATTAGGTTTAGGGTAAGGGTTAGGGCACGGGTTAGGTTTAGGGTACCATTTAGGGTTAGGGTACGGGTTAGGGTTAGGGTACGGGTTAGGGATAGGGTTAGGGTTAGGGTTAGGTTACGGGTTACGGTTAGGGTACGGGTTAGGGTTAGGGTTAGGGTACAGGTTAGGTTTAGGGTTAAGGGTTAGGGTTAGGGTTAGGGTTAGGTTTAGGTTACGGGTTAGGTTTAGGGTACG
>JAVLSZ010000028.1:62346781-62361781 GCA_032313775.1 Urocyon cinereoargenteus | reverse complement strand
GTTTAGTGTTAGGGTTAAAGTACGGGTTAGGGTTAGGGTTAGGGTTAGGGTTAGGGTTAGGTGTTAGGGGTTAGTGTTAGGGTAAGGGTTATGGTTAGGGTTAGGGTACGGGTTAGGGTTAGGGTTAGGGTTAGCGTTAGGGTACGGTTTAAGGTTACGGTACGGGTTAGGGTTAGGGATAGGGTACGGGTTAAGGTGAGGGTACGTGTTAGGGTTAGGGTACGGGTTAGGGTTAAGGTTAGGGTACGTGTTAGGGTTAGGGTTAGTAGTTAGGGTTAGGGTTAGGGTTAGGGTACGGGTACGGGTTAGGGTTAGGGTTAGGGTTAGGGTACAGTTTACGGTTAGGGTACGGGTTAGGGTTAGGGTACAGGTTAGGTTTAGGGTCAGGGGTTAGGGTTAGGGTTAGGGTTAGGTTTAGGTTACGGTTTAGGTTTAGGGTACGGGTTAGGGTTAGTGTTAGGGTTAGGGTTAGGGTTAGCGCAACGGTTAGGGTTAGGGTTAAGTTTAGGGTTAGTGTACGGGTTAGGGTTAGGGTACGGGTTAGGGTTAGTGTTAGTGTTAGGGTTAGGGTTAGGTTAGGGTTAGGGGTTAGGGTTAGTGTACGGGTTAGGGTTAAATTTAGGGTTAGGGTTAGGGTACGGATTTGGGTTAGGGTTAGGTTTAGTGTTAGGGTTAAAGTACGGGTTAGGGTTAGGGTTAGTGTTAGGGTTAGGTGTTAGGGGTTAGTGTTAGGGTAAGGGTTAGGGTTAGGGTTAGGGTACGGGTTAGGGTACGAGTTAGGGTTATGGTTAGATTTGGGTACGGGTTAGGGTTAGGGTTCGGGTTGGGGTTAGGGTTAGGGTACGGGTTAGGGTTAGAGTTAGGGTTAGGGTAAGGGTTAGGGTACGGGTTAGGGTTAGGGTTAGGGTTAGGGTTATGTTTAGGGTATGTGTTAGGGTTAGGGTTATGGTAAGGGTTAGGGTTAGGGTACGGGTTAGGGTACGGGTTAATGTTAGGGTACGGGTCAGGGTACGGGTTAGGGTTAGGATTAGGGTTAGGGTTAGGATTAGGGTTAGGGTTAGGGCACGGGTTAGGGTTAGGGTACCGGTTAGGGATAGGGTACGGGTTAGGGTTAGGCTTAGCGAACGGGTTAGGGTTAGGGTTAGGGGTTAGGGTTAGGGTTAGGGTACGGGTTAGTGTTAGGGTACGGGTTAGGGTTAGGTATAGGGCACGGGTTAGGGTGAGGGTACGTGTAAGTGTTAGGGTACGGGTTAGGGTTAAGGTTAGGGTACGTATTAGGGTTAGGGTTAGTAGTTAGGGTTAGGGTTAGGGTTAGGGTACAAGTTAGGGTTAGGGTTAGGGTTAGAGTTAGGGTACGGGTTACAGTTAGGGTACGGGTTAGGGTTAGGGTTAGGGTACAGGTTAGGTTTAGGGTTAGGGGTTAGGGTTTGGGTTAGGGTTAGGTTACGGGTTAGGGTTAGGGTACGGGTTAGGGTTAGGGTTAGTGTTAGGGTTAGGGTTAGCGTAACGGTTAGGGTTAGGGTTAGGTTTAGGGTTAGTGTACGGGTTAGGGTTAGGGTTAGGAAAGGGTTAGGGTTAGGGTTAGGTTTAGGGTTAGGTTTAGGGTTAGGGTACGGGTTAGGGTTAGTGTTAGTGTTAGTGTTAGGGTTAGGGTTAGGTTAGGGTTAGGGGTTAGGGTTAGTGTACGGGTTAGGTTTAGGGTTAGTGTTAGGGTTAGGGTATGGATTTGGGTTAGGGTTAGGTTTAGTGTTAGGGTTAAAGTACGGGTTAGGGTTAGGTTTAGGGTTAGGGTTAGGGTTAAGTGTTAGGGGTTAGTGTTAGGGTAAGGGTTATGGTTAGGGTTAGGGTACCGGTTAGGGTTAGGTTTAGGGTTAGCGTTAGGGTACGGTTTAGGGTTAGGGTCGGGTTAGCGTTAGGGATAGGGTACGGGTTAGGGTGAGGGTAGGTGTTAGGATTAGGGTACGGGTTAGGGTTAAGGTTAGGGTACGTGTTAGGGTTAGGGTTAGTAGTTAGGGTTAGGGTTAGGGTTAGGGTACGGGTTAGGGTTAGGGTTAGGGTTAGGGTTAGGGTACGGGTTACGGTTAGGGTACGGGTTAGGGTTAGGTTTAGGTTACAGGTTAGGTTTATGGTTAGGGGTTAGTGTTAGGGTTAGGTTTAGGTTACGGGTTAGGCTTAGGGTAGGGGTTAGGGTTAGTGTTAGGGTTAGGGTTAGGGTTAGCGCAACGGTTAGGGTTAGGGTTAAGTTTAGGGTTAGTGTACGGGTTAGGGTTAGGTTACGGGTTAGGGTTAGTGTTAGTGTTAGGGTTAGGTTTAGGTTAGGGTTAGGGGTTAGGGTTAGTGTACGGGTTAGGGTTAGGGTTAGGGTTAGGGTTAGGGTACGGATTTGGGTTAGGGTTAGGTTTAGTGTTAGGGTTAAAGTACGGGTTAGGGTTAGGGTTAGGGTTAGGTTAGGGTTAGGGGTTAGGGTTAGTGTACGGGTTAGGGTTAGGTTACGGGTTAGGGTTAGGGTTAGGGTTAGGGTACGGGTTAGGGTTAGGGTTAGGGTTAGGGTACGGGTTAGGGTACGAGTTAGGGTTATGGTTAGGGTTGGGTACGGTTTAGGGTTAGGGTTAGGGTTCGCGTTGGGGTTAGGGTTAGGGTACGGGTTAGGGTTAGAGTTAGGGTTAGGGTAAGGGTTAGGGTACGGGTTAGGGTTAGGGTTAGGGTTAGGGTTATGTTTAAGGTACGGGTTAGGGTTAGGGTTATGGTAAGGGTTAAGGTTAGGGTACGGGTTAGGGTACGGGTTAGTGTTAGGGTACGGGTCAGGGTACGGGTTACGGTTAGGATTAGGGTTAGGGTTAGGGCACGGTTTAGGTTTAGGGTACCGGTTAGGGATAAGGTACGGGTTAGGATTAGGTTTAGCGTACGGGTTAGGGTTAGGGTTAGGGGTTAGGGTTAGGGTTAGGGTTAGGGTACGGGTTAGTGTTAGGGTACGGGTTAGTGTTAGGGTTAGGTTTAGGGTACGGGTTAGGGTTAGGGTTGGGGGTTAGGGTTAGGGTTAGGGTTAGGGTTAGTGTACGGGTTAGGGTTAGGGTACGGGTTAGGTTTAGGGTTAGGGTTACGGTTAGCGTACGGGTTAGGGTTAGGATTAGTGTACGGGTTAGGGTTAGGGTACGGGTTAGGGTTAGGGTTAGGAAAAGGTTAGGGTTAGGGTACGGGTTAGGGTTAGGGTACGGGTTAGGGTTAGGGTTAGGGTTAGGGTTAGGGTTAGGGTTAGCGTACGGGTTAGGGTTAGGGTTAGGGTTAGGGTACGGGTTAGGGTTAGGGTTAGGGTTAGCGTTAGGGTACGGTTTAAGGTTACGGTACGGGTTAGGGTTAGGGATAGGGTACGGGTTAAGGTGAGGGTACGTGTTAGGGTTAGGGTACGGGTTAGGGTTAAGGTTAGGGTACGTGTTAGTGTTAGGGTTAGTAGTTAGGGTTAGGGTTAGGGTTAGGGTACGGGTACGGGTTAGGGTTAGGGTTAGGGTTAGGGTACAGTTTACGGTTAGGGTACGGGTTAGGGTTAGGGTACAGGTTAGGTTTAGGGTTAGGGTTTAGGGTTAGGGTTAGGGTTAGGTTTAGGTTACGGGTTAGGTTTAGGGTACGGGTTAGGGTTAGTGTTAGGGTTAGGGTTAGGGTTAGGGTTAGCACAACGGTTAGGGTTAGGTTTAAGTTTAGGGTTAGTGTACGGGTTAGGGTTAGGGTACGGGTTAGGGTTAGTGTTAGTGTTAGGGTTAGGGTTAGGTTAGGGTTAGGGGTTAGGGTTAGTGTACGGGTTAGGGTTAGATTTAGGGTTAGGGTTAGGGTACGGATTTGGGTTAGGGTTAGGTTTAGTGTTAGGGTTAAAGTACGGGTTAGGGTTAGGGTTAGGGTTAGGGTTAGGTGTTAGGGATTAGTGTTAGGGTAAGGGTTAGGGTTAGGGTTAGGGTACGGGTTAGGGTACGAGTTAAGGTTATGGTTAGGGTTGGGTACGGTTTAGGGTTAGGGTTAGGGTTCGGGTTGGGGTTAGGGTTAGGGTACGGGTTAGGGTTAGAGTTAGGGTTAGGGTAAGGGTTAGGGTACGGGTTAGGGTTAGGGTTAGGGTTAGGGTTATGTTTAGGGTATGTGTTAGGGTTAGGGTTATGGTAAGGGTTAGGGTTAGGGTACGGGTTAGGGTACGGTTTAGTGTTAGGGTACGAGTCAGGGTACGGGTTAGGGTTAGGATTAGGGTTAGGGTTAGGTCACGGGTTAGGGTTAGGGTACCGGTTAGGGATAGGGTAAGGGTTAGGGTTAGGATTAGGGTTAGGGTTAGGGCACGGGTTAGGGTTAGGGTACCGGTTAGGGATAGGGTACGGGTTAGGGTTAGGCTTAGCGAACGGGTTAGGGTTAGGGTTAGGGGTTAGGGTTAGGGTTAGGGTACGGGTTAGTGTTAGGGTACGGGTTAGGGTTAGGTATAGGGTACGGGTTAGGGTGAGGGTACGTGTTAGTGTTAGGGTACGGGTTAGGGTTAAGGTTAGGGTACGTGTTAGGGTTAGGGTTAGTAGTTAGGTTTAGGGTTAGGGTTAGGGTACAAGTTAGGGTTAGGATTAGGGTTAGGGTTAGGGTACGGGTTACGGTTAGGGTACGGGTTAGGGTTAGGGTTAGGGTACAGGTTAGGTTTAGGGTTAGGGGTTAGGGTTTGGGTTAGGGTTAGGGTACGGTTTAGGGTTAGGGTACGGGTTAGGGTTAGGGTTAGGGTTAGGGTTAGGGTTAGCGTAACGGTTAGGGTTAGGGTTAGGTTTAGGGTTAGTGTACGGGTTAGGGTTAGGGTTAGGAAAGGGTTAGGGTTAGGGTTAGGGTTAGGGTTAGGGTTAGGGTACGGGTTAGGGTTAGTGTTAGTGTTAGTGTTAGGGTTAGGGTTAGGTTAGGGTTAGGGGTTAGGTTTAGTGTACGGGTTAGGGTTAGGGTTAGTGTTAGGGTTAGGGTATGGATTTGGGTTAGGGTTAGGTTTAGTGTTAGGGTTAAAGTACGGGTTAGGGTTAGGTTTAGGTTTAGGGTTAGGGTTAAGTGTTAGGGGTTAGTGTTAGGGTAGGGGTTATGGTTAGGGTTAGGGTACCGGTTAGGGTTAGGTTTAGGGTTAGCTTTAGGGTACGGTTTAGGGTTAGGGTACGGGTTAGCGTTAGGGATAGGGTACGGGTTAGGGTGAGGGTACGTGTTAGGGTTAGGGTACGGGTTAGGGTTAAGGTTAGGGTACGTGTTAGGGTTAGGGTTAGTAGTTAGGGTTAGGGTTAGGGTTAGGGTACGGGTTAGGGTACGGGTTAGGGTTAGGGTTAGGGTACGAGTTACGGTTAGGGTACGGGTTAGGGTTAGTTTAGGTTACAGGTTAGGTTTAGGGTTAGGGGTTAGGGTTAGGGTTAGGTTTAGGTTACGGGTTAGGCTTAGGGTAGGGGTTAGGGTTAGTGTTAGGGTTAGGGTTAGGGTTAGCGCAACGGTTAGGGTTAGGGTTAAGTTTAGGGTTAGTGTACGGGTTAGGGTTAGGTTACGGGTTAGGGTTAGTGTTAGTGTTAGGGTTAGGTTAGGGTTAGGGGTTAGGGTTAGTGTACGGGTTAGGGTTAGGGTTAGGGTTAGGGTTAGGGTACGGATTTGGGTTAGGGTTAGGTTTAGTGTTAGGGTTAAAGTACGGGTTATGGTTAGGGTTAGGGTTAGGGTTAGGGTTAGGTGTTAGGGGTTAGTGTTAGGGTAAGGGTTATGGTTAGGTTTAGGGTACGGGTTAGGGTTAGGGTTAGGGTTAGCGTTAGGGTACGGTTTAAGGTTACGGTACGGGTTAGGGTTAGGGATAGGGTACGGGTTAAGGTGAGGGTACGTGTTAGGGTTAGGGTACGGGTTAGGGTTAAGGTTAGGGTACGTGTTAGGGTTAGGGTTAGTAGTTAGGGTTAGGGTTAGGGTTAGGGTACGGGTACGGGTTAGGGTTAGGGTTAGGGTTAGGGTACAGTTTACGGTTAGGGTACGGGTTAGGGTTAGGGTACAGGTTAGGTTTAGGGTTAGGGGTTAGGGTTAGGGTTAGGGTTAGGTTTAGGTTACGGGTTAGGTTTAGGGTACGGGTTAGGGTTAGTGTTAGGGTTAGGGTTAGGGTTAGCGCAACGGTTAGGGTTAGGGTTAAGTTTAGGGTTAGTGTACGGGTTAGGGTTAGGGTACGGGTTAGGGTTAGTGTTAGTGTTAGGGTTAGGGTTAGGTTAGGGTTAGGGGTTAGGGTTAGTGTACGGGTTAGGGTTAGATTTAGGGTTAGGGTTAGGGTACGGATTTGGGTTAGGGTTAGGTTTAGTGTTAGGGTTAAAGTACGGGTTAGGGTTAGGGTTAGGGTTAGGGTTAGGTGTTAGGGGTAGTGTTAGGGTAAGGGTTAGGGTTAGGGTTAGGGTACGGGTTAGGGTACGAGTTAGGGTTATGGTTAGGGTTGGGTACGGTTTAGGGTTAGGGTTAGGGTTCGGGTTGGGGTTAGGGTTAGGGTACGGGTTAGGGTTAGAGTTAGGGTTAGGGTAAGGGTTAGGGTACGGGTTAGGGTTAGGGTTAGGGTTAGGGTTATGTTTAGGGTACGGGTTAGGGTTAGGGTTATGGTAAGGGTTAGGGTTAGGGTACGGTTTAGGGTACGGGTTTGTGTTAGGGTACGGGTCAGGGTACGGGTTAGGGTTAGGATTAGGGTTAGGGTTAGGGCACGGGTTAGGGTTAGGGTACCGGTTAGGGATAGGGTACGGGTTAGGGTTAGGCTTAGCGAACGGGTTAGGGTTAGGGTTAGGGGTTAGGGTTAGGGTTAGGGTACGGGTTAGTGTTAGGGTACGGGTTAGTGTTAGGGTTAGGTTTAGGGTACGGGTTAGGGTTAGGGTACGGGTTAGGATTAGGGTTAGGGTACGGGTTAGGGTTAGGGTTGGGGGTTAGGGTTAGGGTTAGGGTTAGGGTTAGTGTACGGGTTAGGGTTAGGGTACGGGTTAGGGTTAGGTTTAGGAAGAGGTTAGGGTTAGGGTACGGGTTAGGGTTAGGTTACGGGTTAGGGTTAGGTTTAGGGTTAGTTTTAGGGTTAGCGTACGGGTTAGGGTTAGGGTTAGGGTACGGGTTAGGGTTAGTGTACGGGTTAGGGTTAGGGTTAGGGTTAGGGTTAGGGTTAGGGTTAGGAAAGGGTTAGTGTTAGGGTTAGGGTTAGGGTTAGGGTACGGGTTAAGGTTAGGGATAGGGTACGGGTTAGGGTTAGGGTTAGGGTACGGGTTAGTGTTAGGGTTAGGGTTAGGGTTAGGGTTAGGGGTTAGGGGTTACGTTTAGGGTTATGGTTAGGGTGAGGGTTAGGGTACGGATTAGGGTACGGGTTAGGGTTAGGGTTAGGTTTAGTGTTAGGGTACGGGTTAGTGTTAGGGTTAGTGTTAGGGTTAGGGTTAGGGTACGGGTTAGGGTACGGGTTAGGGTTAGGGTTAAGGTACGGGTTAGGGTTAGGGTTAGGGTTAGGGTTAGAGTTAGGGTACTGGTTAGGGTTAGGTTTAGGTTTCGGGTTAGGGTTAGGGTACGGGTTAGGGTTAGGGTTAGGTTTAGGCGTAGGTGTAGGGTATGGGTTAGGGTTAGGGTACGGGTTAGGGTTAGAGTTAGGGTACGGGTTACGGTTAGGGTTAGGGTTAAGGTTAGGGTTAGGGTACGGGTTAGGGTTAGGGTTAGGGTTAGTGGTAGGGTGAGCGTACGGGTTAGGGTTAGGGTTCGGGTTAGGGTTAGGGTACAGTTTAGGGTAGGGTGCGGGTTAGGGTTAGGGTTAGGGTTAGGGTTAGCAAAGGGTTATGGTTAGGGTTAGGGTTAGGGTACGGGTTAGGGTTAGGTTTAGGGTATGGGTTAGGGTTAGGGTTAGGGTTAGGGTTAGGGTACGGGTTAGGTTTAGGGTTAGGGTTAGGGTTATGTTTAGGAAAGGGTTAGGGTTAGGGTACGGGTTAGGGTTAGGGTTAGGGTTAGGGTTAGGGTACGGGTTAGGGTTAAGGTACGGGTTAGGGTTAGGGTACGTGTTAGGGTACGAGTTAGGGTTAGGTTTAGGGTACGTGTTAGGGTTAGTGTTGGGTTAGGGTTAGGGTTAGGGTTAGGGTACGGGTTAGGGTTAGGGTATGGATTAGGGTTAGGGTTAGGGTTAGTGTTAGGGTTAAAGTACAGGTTAGGGTTAGGGTTAGGGTTAGGGTTAGGGTTAGGGTTAGGGTTAGGGGTTAGGGGTTAGTGTTAGGGTAAGTTTTAGGGTTAGGGTTAGGGTACGGGTTAGGGTACGAGTTAGGGTTAGGGTTAGTGTTGTGTACGGGTTAGGGTTAGGGTTAGGGTTCGGGTTGGGGTTAGGGTTAGGGTACGGGTTAGGGTTAGAGTTAGGGTTAGGGTTAGGGTAAGGGTTAGGGAACGGGTTAGGGTTAGGGTTAGGTTTAGGGTTAGGTTTAGGGTACGGGTTAGGGTTAGGGTTAGGGTAAGGGTTATGGTACGGGTTAGGGTACGGGTTAGGGTTAGGGTAGGGGTGAGGGTACGGGTTTGGGTACGGGTTAGGGTTATGGTTAGGGTTAGGGTACGGGTTAGGGTTAGTGTACGGGTTAGGGTTAGGGTACAGGTTAGGGTACAGGTTAGGGTTAGGGTTAGGGTTAGCGTACGGGTTAGGTTTAGGGTACGGTTAGGGTACGGGTTAGGGTTAGGGTACGGGTTAGGGTTAGGGTTAGGGGTTAGGGTTAGGGTTAGGGTTAGCGTTAGGGTACGGTTTAGGGTTAGGGTACGGGTTAGGGTTAGGATAGGGTATGGGTTAGGGTGAGGGTACGTGTTAGTGTTAGGGTACGGGTTAGGGTTAATGTTAGGGTACGTGTCAGGGTTAGGGTTAGTAGTTAGGGTTAGGGTTAGGATTAGGGTACGGATTAGGGTTGGGGTTAGGGTTAGGGTACGGGTTACGGTTAGGGTACGGGTTAGAGTTAGGGTTAGGGTACAGGTTAGGTTTAGGGTTAGGGGTTAGGGTTAGGGTTAGGGTTAGGGTTAGGGTTAGGGTACGGGTTAGGGTTAGTGTTAGGGTTAGGGTTAGGGTTAGCGTAACGGTTAGGGTTAGGGTTAAGTTTAGGGTTAGTGTACGGGTTAGGGTTAGGGTTAGGAAAGGGTTAGGGTTAAGGTTAGGGTTAGGGTTAGGGTTAGGGTTAGGGTACGGGTTAGGGTTAGTGTTAGTGTTAGGGTTAGGGTTAGGTTAGGGTTAGGGTTTAGGGTTAGTGTACGGGTTAGTGTTAGGGTTAGGGTTAGGGTTAGGGTTAGGGTACGGATTTGGTTTAGGGTTAGGTTTAGTGTTAAGGTTAATGTACGGGTTAGGGTTAGGGTTAGGTTTAGGGTTAGGGTTAGCGTAACGGTTAGGGTTAGGGTTAGGTTTAGGTTACGGGTTAGGGTTAGGGTACGAGTTAGGGTTAGGGTTAGGGTTAGGGTTAGGGTACGGGTTACGGTTAGGGTACGGGTTAGGGTTAGGGTTAGGGTACAGGTTAGGTTTAGGGTTAGGGGTTAGGGTTTGGGTTAGGGTTAGGGTTAGGGTACAGGTTAGGTTTAGGGTTAGGGGTTAGGGTTTGGGTTAGGGTTAGGTTACGGGTTAGGGTTAGGGTACGGGTTAGGGTTAGTGTTAGGGTTAGGGTTAGGGTTAGCGTAACGGTTAGGGTTAGGATTAGGTTTAGGGTTAGTGTACGGGTTAGGGTTAGGGTTAGGAAAGGGTTAGGGTTAGGGTTAGGGTTAGTGTTAGGGTTAGGGTACGGGTTAGGGTTAGGGTTAGGGTTAGGGTTAAGTGTTAGGGGTTAGTGTTAGGGTAAGGGTTATGGTTAGGTTTAGGGTACGGGTTAGGGTTAGGGTTAGGTTTAGCGTTAGGGTACGGTGTAGGGTTAGGGTACGGGTTAGGGTTAGGGATAGGGTACGGGTTAGGGTGAGGGTACGTGTTAGGGTTAGGGTACGGTTTAGGGTTAAAGTAAGGGTACGTGTTAGGGTTAGGGTTAGTAGTTAGGGTTAGGGTTAGGGTTAGGGTACGGGTTAGGGTTAGGGTTAGGGTTAGGGTTAGGGTACGGGTTACGGTTAGGGTACGGGTTAGGGTTAGGTTTAGGGTACAGGTTAGGTTTAGGGTTAGGGGTTAGGGTTAGGGTTAGGGTTAGGTTTAGGTTACGGGTTACGCTTAGGGTAGGGGTTAGGGTTAGTGTTAGGTTTAGGGTTAGGGTTAGCGCAACGGTTAGGGTTAGGGTTAAGTTTAGGGTTAGTGTACGGGTTAGGGTTAGGTTACGGGTTAGGGTTAGTGTTAGTGTTAGGGTTAGGGTTAGGTTAGGGTTAGGGGTTAGGGTTAGTGTACGGGTTAGGGTTAGGGTTAGGGTTAGGGTTAGTGTTAGTGTTAGGTTTAGGGTTAGGTTAGGGTTAGGGGTTAGGGTTAGTGTACGGGTTAGGGTTAGGTTTAGGGTTAGGGTTAGGGTACGGATTTGGGTTAGGGTTAGGTTTAGTGTTAGGGTTAAAGTACGGGTTTGGTTTAGGGTTAGCGTTAGGGTTAGGTGTTAGGGGTTAGTGTTAGGGTAAGGGTTAGGGTTAGGGTTAGGGTACGGGTTAGGGTACGAGTTAGGGTTATGGTTAGGGTTGGGTACGGTTTAGGGTTAGGGTTAGGGTTCGGGTTGGGGTTAGGGTTAGGGTACAGGTTAGGGTTAGAGTTAGGGTTAGGGTAAGGGTTAGGGTACGGGTTAGGGTTAGGGTCAGGGTTAGGGTTATGTTTGGTGTACGGGTTAGGGTTAGGGTTATGGTAAGTGTTAGGGTTAGGGTACGGGTTAGGGTACGGGTTAGTGTTAGGGTACGGGTCAGGGTACGGGTTAGGGTTAGGATTAGGGTTAGGGTTAGGGCACGGGTTAGGGTTAGGGTACCGGTTAGGGATAGGGTACGGGTTAGGGTTAGGCTTAGCGAACGGGTTAGGGTTAGGGTTAGGGGTTAGGGTTAGGGTTAGGGTTAGGGTACGGGATAGTGTTAGGGTACGGGTTAGTGTTAGGGTTAGGTTTAGGGTACGGGTTAGGGTTAGGGTACGGGTTAGGATTAGGGTTAGGGTACGGGTTAGGGTTAGGGTTGGGGGTTAGGGTTAGAGTTAGGGTTAGGGTTAGGGTTAGGGTTAGGGTTAAGGTACGGGTTAGGGTTAGGGTTAGGGTTAGGGTTAGAGTTACGGTACGGGTTAGGGTTAGGTTTAGGTTTAGGGTTAGGGTTAGGGTACGGGTTAGGGTTAGTGTTAGGTTTAGGCGTAGGGGTAGGGTATGGGTTAGGGTTAGGGTACGGGTTAGGGTTAGGGTTAGGGTACAGGTGAGGGTTAGGGTTATGGTAAGGGTTAGGGTTAGGGTACGGGTTAGGGTACGGGTTAGTGTTAGGGTACGGGTCAGGGTACGGGTTAGGGTTAGGGTTAGGGCATGGGTTAGGGTTAGGGTACCGGTTAGGGATAGGGTACGGGTTAGGGTTAGGCTTAGCGAACGGGTTAGGGTTAGGGTTAGGTGTTAGGGTTAGGGTTAGGGTTAGGGTACGGGTTAGTGTTAGGGTACAGGTTAGTGTTAGGGTTAGGTTTAGGGTACGGGTTAGGGTTAGGGTACGGGTTAGGATTAGGGTTAGGGTACGGGTTAGGGTTAGGGTTGGGGGTTAGGTTTAGGGTTAGGGTTAGGGTTAGGGTACGGTTAGGGTTAGGGTACGGGTTAGGGTTAGGGTTAGGGTTAGGGTTAAGGTACGGGTTAGGGTTAGGGTTAGGGTTAGGGTTAGAGTTACGGTACGGGTTAGGGTTAGGTTTAGGTTTAGGGTTAGGGTTAGGGTACGGGTTAGGGTTAGGGTTAGGTTTAGGCGAAGGGGTAGGGTATGGGTTAGGGTTAGGGTACGGGTTAGGGTTAGGGTACGGGTTAGGGTTAGGGTTAGGGTTAAGTTTAGGGTTAGGTTACGGGTTAGGGTTTCGCTTAGGTTTAGTGGTAGGGTTAGCGTACGGGTTAGGGTTAGGGTTCGGGTTAGGGTTAGGGTACGGTTTAGGGTTAGGGTACGGGTTAGGGTTAAGGTTAGGGTTAGGGTTAGGGTTAGGGTTAGCAAAGGGTTAGGGTTAGGGTTAGGGTTAGGGTACGGGTTAGGATTAGGTTTAGGGTATGGGTTAGGGTTAGGGTTAGGGTTAGGGTTAGGGTACGGGTTAGGGTTAGGGTTAGGGTTAGGGTTATGTTTAGGAAAGGGTTAGGGTTAGGGTACGGGTTAGGGTTAGGGTTAGGGTTAGGGTTAGGGTACGGGTTAGGGTTAAGGTACGGGTTAGGGTTAGGGTACGTGTTAGGGTACGGGTTAGGGTTAGGGTTAGGGTACGGGTTAGGGTTAGGGTTGGGTTAGGGTTAGGGTTAGGGTTAGGGTACGGGTTAGGGTTAGGGTAAGGATTAGGGTTAGGGTTAGGGTTAGTGTTAGGGTTAAAGTACGGGTTAGGGTTAGGGTTAGGGTTAGGGTTAGGGTTAGGAGTTAGGGGTTAGTGTTAGGGTAAGTTTTAGGGTTAGGGTTAGGTACGGGTTAGGGTACGAGTTAGGGTTAGGGTTAGGGTTGTGTACGGGTTAGGGTTAGGTTTAGGGTTCGGGTTGGGGTTAGGGTTAGGGTACGGGTTAGGGTTAGAGTTATGGTTAGGGTAAGGGTTAGGGAACGGGTTAGGGTTAGGGTTAGGTTTAGGGTTAGGTTTAGGGTACGGGTTAGGGTTAGGTTTAGGGTAAGTGTTATGGTACGGGTTAGGGTTAGGGTACGGGTTAGGGTTAGGTTTAGGGTAAGGGTTGGGGCACGGGTTAGGTTTAGGGTACCATTTAGGGTTAGGGTACGGGTTAGGGTTAGGGTACGGGTTAGGGTTAGGATTAGGGTTAGGGTTAGGGTACGGGTTACGGTTAGGGTACGGGTTAGGGTTAGGGTTAGGGTACAGGTTAGGTTTAGGGTTAGGGGTTAGGGTTAGGGTTAGGGTACGGGTTAGGGTTAGTGTACGGGTTAGGGTTAGGGTACAGGTTAGTGTTAGGTTTAGGGTTAGGGTACGGGTTAGTGTTAGTGTACGGGTTAGGGTTAGGGTTAGGGTACGGGTTAGGGTTAGTGTACGGGTTAGGGTTAGCGTACGGGTTAGGGTTAGCGTACGGGTTAGGGTTAGGGTTAGGGTTAGGGTACGGGTTAGGGTTAGTGTACGGGTTAGGGTTAGGGTTAGGGTTAGGGTTAGCAAAGGGTTAGGGTTAGGGTTAGGGTTAGGGTACGGGTTAGGTTTAGGTTTAGGGTATGGGTTAGGGTTAGGGTTAGGGTTAGGGTACGGGTTAGGGTTAGGGTTAGGGTTATGTTTAGGAAAGGGTTAGGGTTAGGGTACGGTTTAGGGTTAGGGTTAGGGTTAGGGTTAGGGTACGGGTTAGGGTTAAGGTACGGGTTAGGGTTAGGGTACGTGTTAGGGTACGGGTTAGGGTTAGGGTTAGGGTACGGGTTAGGGTTAGGGTTGGGTTAGGGTTAGGGTTAGAGTTAGGGTACGGGTTAGGGTTAGGGTACGGATTAGGGTTAGGGTTAGGGTTAGTGTTAGGGTTAAAGTACTGGTTAGGGCTAGGGTTAGGGTTAGGGTTAGGGGTTAGGGGTTAGTGTTAGGGTAAGTTTTAGGGTTAGGGTTAGGGTACGGGTTAGGGTACGAGTTAGGGTTAGGGTTAGGGTTGTGTACGGATTAGGGTTAGGGTTAGTGTTCGGGTTGGGGTTAGGGTTAGGGTACGGGTTAGGGTTAGAGTTAGGGTTAGGGTAAGGGTTACGGTACGGGTTAGGGTTAGGGTTAGGGTTAGGGTTATGTTTAGGGTTCGGGTTAGGGTTAGGGTTATGGTAAGGGTTGGGTTAGGGTACGGGTTAGGGTACAGGTTTGTGTTAGGGTACGGGTCAGGGTACAGGTTAGGGTTAGGATTAGGGTTAGGGTTAGGGCACGGGTTAGGGTTAGGGTACCGGTTAGGGATAAGGGTACGGGTTAGGGTTAGGCTTAGCGTACGGGTTAGGGTTAGGGTTAGGGGTTAGGTTTAGGGTTAGGGTTAGGGTACGGGTTAGTGTTAGGGTACGGGTTAGTGTTAGGGTTAGGTTTAGGGTACGGTTTAGGGTTAGGGTACGGGTTAGGATTAGGGTTAGGGTACGGGTTACGGTTAGGGTTGGGGGTTAGGGTTAGGGTTAGGGTTATGGTTAGGGTGCGGGTTAGGGTTAGGGTACGGGTTAGGGTTAGGGTTAGGAAAGGGTTAGGGTTAGGGTACGAGTTAGGGTTAGGGTACGGGTTAGGGTTAGGGTACGGGTTTGGGTACGGGTTAGGGTTAGGGTTAGGGTTAGTGTACGGGTTAGGGTTAGGGTACGGGTTAGGGTTAGGGTTAGGAAAGGGTTAGGGTTAGGGTACGAGTTAGGGTTAGGGTACGGGTTAGGGTTAGGGTACGGGTTTGGGTACGGGTTAGGGTTAGGGTTAGGGTTAGCGTACGGGTTAGGTTTAGGGTACGGTTAGGGTACGGGTTAGGTTTAGGGTACGGGTTAGGGTTAGGGTTAGGGGTTAGGGTTAGGGTTAGGGTTAGCGTTATTGTACGGTTTAGGGTTAGGGTACGGGTTAGGGTTAGGTATAGGGTACGGGTTAGGGTGAGGGTACGTGTTAGGGTTAGGGTACGGGTTAGGGTTAAGGTTAGGGTACTTGTTAGGGTTAGGGTTAGTAGTTAGGGTTAGGGTTAGGGTTAGGGTACAAGTTAGGGTTAGGGTTAGGGTTAGGGTTAGGGTACGGGTTACGGTTAGGGTACGGGTTAGGGTTAGGGTTAGGGTACAGGTTAGGTTTAGGGTTAGGGGTTAGGGTTTGGGTTAGGGTTAGGTTACGGGTTAGGGTTAGGGTACGGGTTAGGGTTAGGGTTAGGGTTAGGGTTAGGGTTAGCGTAACGGTTAGGGTTAGGGTTAAGTTTAGGGTTATTGTACGGGTTAGGGTTAGGGTTATAAAAAGGGTTAGGGTTAAGGTTAGGGTTAGGGTTAGGGTTAGGGTACGGGTTAGGGTTAGTGTTAGTG
>JAVLSZ010000028.1:62334281-62339281 GCA_032313775.1 Urocyon cinereoargenteus | reverse complement strand
TAGGGTTAGGTTTAGGGTACAGGTTAGGTTTAGTGTTAGGGGTTAGGATTTGGGTTAGGGTTAGGTTACGGGTTAGGGTTAGGGTACGGGTTAGGGTTAGGGTTAGGGTTAGGGTTAGGGTTAGCGTAATGGTTAGGGTTAGGGTTAGGTTTAGGTTTAGTGTACGGGTTAGGGTTAGGGTTAGGAAAGGGTTAGGGTTAGGGTTAGGGTTAGGGTTAGGGTTAGGGTACGGGTTAGGGTTAGTGTTAGTGTTAGGGTTAGGGTTAGGTTAGGGTTAGGGGTTAGGGTTAGTGTACGGGTTAGGGTTAGGGTTAGTGTTAGGGTATGGATTTGGGTTAGGGTTAGGTTTTGTGTTAGGGTTAAAGTACGGGTTAGGGTTAGGTTTAGGGTTAGGGTTAGGGTTAAGTGTTAGGGGTTAGTGTTATGGTAAGGGTTATGGTTAGGGTTAGGGTACGGGTTAGGGTTAGGGTTAGGGTTAGCGTTAGGGTACGGTTTAGGGTTAGGGTACGGGTTAGGGTTAGGTTTAGGGTACAGGTTAGGTTTAGGGTTAGGGGTTAGGGTTAGGGTTAGGGTTAGGTTTAGGTTACGGGTTAGGCTTAGGGTAGGGGTTAGGGTTAGTGTTAGGGTTAGGGTTAGGTTTAGGGTGCGGGTTACGGTTAGGGTACGGGTTAGGGTTAGGTTTAGGGTACAGGTTAGGTTTAGGGTTAGGGGTTAGGGTTAGGGTTAGGGTTAGGTTTAGGTTACGGGTTAGGCTTAGGGTAGGGGTTAGGGTTAGTGTTAGGGTTAGGGTTAGGGTTAGCGCAACGGTTAGGGTTAGGGTTAAGTTTAGGGTTAGTGTACGGGTTAGGGTTAGGGTACGGGTTAGGGTTAGTGTTAGTGTTAGGGTTAGGTTTAGGTTAGGGTTAGGGATTAGGGTTAGTGTACGGGTTAGGGTTAGATTTAGGGTTAGGGTTAGGGTACGGATTTGGGTTAGGGTTAGGTTTAGTGTTAGGGTTAAACTACGGGTTAGGGTTAGGGTTAGGGTTAGGGTTAGGTGTTAGAGGTTAGTGTTAGGGTAAGGGTTAGGGTTAGGGTTAGGGTACGGGTTAGGGTACGAGTTAGGGTTATTGTTAGGGTTGGGTACGGTTTAGGGTTAGGGTTAGGGTTCGGGTTGGGGTTAGGGTTAGGGTACGGGTTAGGGTTAGAGTTAGGGTTAGGGTAAGGGTTAGGGTACGGGTTAGGGTTAGGGTTAGGTTTAGGGTTATGTTTAGGGTATGGGTTAGGGTTAGGGTTATGGTAAGGGTTAGGGTTAGGGTACGGGTTAAGGTACGGTTTAGTGTTAGTGTACGGGTCAGGGTACGGGTTAGGGTTAGGATTAGGGTTAGGGTTAGGGCACGGGTTAGGTTTAGGGTACCGGTTATGGATAGGGTACGAGTTAGGGTTAGGCTTAGCGAACGGGTTAGGGTTAGGCTTAGGGGTTAGGGTTAGGGTTAGGGTACGGGTTAGTGTTAGGGTACGGGTTAGTGTTAGGGTTAGGTTTAGGGTATGGTTTAGGGTTAGGGTACGGGTTAGGATAAGGGTTAGGGTACGGGTTAGGGTTAGGGTTGGGGGTTAGGGTTAGGGTTAGGGTTAGGGTACGGGTTAGGGTTAGGGTACGGGTTAGGTTTAGGGTTAGGGTTACGGTTAGCGTACGGGTTAGGGTTAGGGTTAGGGTTAGTGTACGGGTTAGGGTTAGATAACGGGTTAGGGTTAGGGTTAGGAAAAGGTTAGGGTTAGGGTACGGCTTAGGGTTAGGGTAGGGTTAGGGTTAGGGTTAGGGTTAGGGTTAGGGTTAGGGTTAGGGTTAGCGTACGGGTTAGGGTTAGGGTTAGTGTTAGGGTTAGGGTTAGGGTTAGGGTTAGGGTTAGGGTTAAGGTACGGGTTAGGTTTAGGGTTAGGGTTAGGTTTAGAGTTAGGGTACTGGTTAGGGTTAGGTTTAGGTTTCGGGTTAGGGTTAGGGTACGGGTTAGGGTTAGGGTTAGGTTTAGGCGTAGGTGTAGGGTATGGGTTAGGGTTAGGGTACGGGTTAGGGTTAGGGTTAGGGTACGGGTTAGGGTTAGGGTTAGGTTTAAGGTTAGGTTTAGGGTACGGGTTAGGGTTAGGGTTAGGGTTAGTGGTAGGGTTAGCGTACGGGTTAGGGTTAGGGTTCGGGTTAGGGTTAGTGTACGGTTTAGGGTTAGGGTACGGGTTAGGGTTAGGGTACAGGTTAGGGTACAGGTTAGGTTTAGGGTTAGGGTTAGCATACGGGTTAGGTTTAGGGTACGGTTAGGGTACGGGTTAGGGTTAGGGTACGGGTTAGGGTTAGGGTTAGGGGTTAGGGTTAGGGTTAGGGTTAGCGTTAGGGTACGGTTTAGGGTTTGGGTACGGGTTAGGGTTAGGGATAGGGTACGGGTTAGGGTGAGGGTACGTGTTAGTGTTAGGGTACGGGTTAGGGTTAATGTTAGGGTACGTGTTAGGGTTAGGGTTAGTAGTTAGGGTTAGGGTTAGGGTTAGGGTACGGATTAGGGTTAGGGTTAGGGTTAGGGTACGGGTTACGGTTAGGATACGGGTTAGGGTTAGGTTTAGGGTACAGGTTAGGTTTAGGGTTAGGGGTTAGGGTTAGGGTTAGGGTTAGGGTTAGGGTTAGGTTACGGGTTAGTGTTAGGGTACGGGTTAGGGTTAGGGTTAGGGTTTGTGTTAGGGTTAGGGTTAGCGTAACGGTTAGGGTTAGGGTTAGGTTTAGGGTTAGTGTACGGGTTAGGGTAAGGGTTAGGAAAGGGTTAGGGTTAGGGTTAGGGTTAGGGTTAGGTTTAGGGTACGGTTTAGTGTTAGTGTTAGTGTTAGGGTTAGGGTTATGTTAGGGTTAGGGGTTAGGGTTAAAGTACGGGTTAGGGTTAGGGTTAGGGTTAGGGTTAGGGTACGGATTTGGGTTAGGGTTAGGTTTAGTGTTAGGGTTAAAGTACGGGTTAGGGTTAGGGTTAGGGTTAGGGTTAGGGTTAGGTGTTAGGGGTTAGTGTTAGGGTAAGGGTTATGGTTAGGGTTAGGTTACGGGTTAGGGTTAGGGTTAGGGTTAGCGTTAGGGTACGGTTTAGGGTTAGGGTACGGGTTAGGGTTAGGGATAGGGTACGGGTTGGGTGAGGGTACGTGTTAGGGTTAGGGTACGGGTTAGGGTTAAGGTTAGGGTACGTGTTAGGGTTAGGGTTAGTAGTTAGAGTTAGGGTTAGGGTTAGGGTACGGGTTAGGGTTAGGGTTAGGGTTAGGGTTAGGTTTAGGGTACGGGTTACGTTTAGGGTACGGGTTAGGGTTAGGGTTAGGGTACAGGTTAGGTTTAGGGTTAGGGGTTAGGTTTAGGGTTAGGGTTAGGTTTAGGTTACGGGTTAGGTTTAGGGTACGGGTTAGGGTTAGTGTTAGGGTTAGGGTTAGGGTTAGCGTAACGGTTAGGGTTAGGGTTAAGTTTAGGGTTAGTGTACGCGTTAGGGTTAGGGTTAGGAAAGGGTTAGGGTTAGGGTTAGGGTTAGGGTTAGGGTTAGGGTACGGGTTAGGGTTAGTGTTAGTGTTAGGGTTAGGGTTAGGTTAGGGTTAGGGGTTAGGGTTAGTGTACGGGTTAGGGTTAGGGTTAGGGTTAGGGTTAGGGTATGGATTAGGGTTAGGGTTAGGTTTAGTGTTAGGGTTAAAGTACGGGTTAGGGTTAGGTTTAGGGTTAGGGTTAGGGTTAAGTGTTAGGGGTTAGTGTTAGGGTAAGGGTTATGGTTAGGGTTAGGTTACGGGTTAGGGTTAGGGTTAGGGTTAGCGTTAGGGTACGGTTTAGGGTTAGGGTACGGGTTAGGGTTAGGGATAGGGTACGGGTTGGGTGAGGGTACGTGTTAGGGTTAGGGTACGGGTTAGGGTTAAGGTTAGGGTACGTGTTAGGGTTAGGGTTAGTAGTTAGGGTTAGGGTTAGGGTTAGGGTACGGGTTAGGGTTAGGGTTAGGGTTAGGGTTAGGGTTAGGGTACGGGTTACGGTTAGGGTACGGGTTAGGGTTAGGTTTAGGGTACAGGTTAGGTTTAGGGTTAGGGGTTAGGGTTAGGGTTAGGGTTAGGTTTAGGTTACGGGTTAGGCTTAGGGTAGGGTTTAGGGTTAGTGTTAGGGTTAGGGTTAGGGTTAGCGCAACGGTTAGGGTTAGGGTTAAGTTTAGGGTTAGTGTACGGGTTAGGGTAGGTTACGGGTTAGGGTTAGGGTACGGATTTGGGTTAGGGTTAGGTTTAGTGTTAGGGTTAAAGTACGGGTTAGGGTTAGTGTTAGGGTTAGGGTTAGGTGTTAGGGGTTAGTGTTAGGGTAAGGGTTAGGGTTAGGGTTAGGGTACGGGTTAGGGTACTATTTAGGGTTATGGTTAGGGTTGGGTACGGTTTAGGGTTAGGGTTAGGGTTCGGGTTGGGGTTAGGGTTAGGGTACGGGTTAGGGTTAGAGTTAGTGTTAGGGTAAGGGTTATGGTACGGGTTAGGGTTAGGGTTAGGGTTAGGGTTATGTTTAGGGTACGGGTTAGGGTTAGGGTTATGGTAAGGGTTAGGGTTAGGGTACGGGTTAGGGTACGGGTTAGTGTTAGGGTACGGTTCATGGTACGGGTTAGGGTTAGGATTAGGGTTAGGGTTAGGGCACGGGTTAGGGTTAGGGTACCGGTTAGGGATAGGGTACGGGTTAGGGTTAGGCTTAGCGAACGGGTTAGGGTTAGGGTTAGGGGTTAGGGTTAGGGTTAGGGTACGGGTTAGTGTTAGGGTACGGGTTAGTGTTAGGGTTAGGTTTAGGGTACCGGTTAGGGTTAGGGTACGGGTTAGGATTAGGTTTAGGGTACGGGTTAGGGTTAGGGTTGGGGGTTAGTGTTAGGGTTAGGGTTAGGTTTAGGATACGGTTAGGGTTAGGGTACGGGTTAGGGTTAGGGTTAGGGTTAAGGTACGGGTTAGGGTTAGGGTTAGGGTTAGGGTTAGGGTTAGGGTTAGAGTTACGGTACGGGTTAGGGTTAGGTTTA
>JAVLSZ010000028.1:62324281-62331781 GCA_032313775.1 Urocyon cinereoargenteus | reverse complement strand
AGGGTTAGGGTTAGGGTTAGGGTACGGATTTGGGTTAGGGTTAGGTTTAGTGTTAGGTTTAAAGTACGGGTTAGGGTTAGGGTTAGGGTTAGGGTTAGGGTTAGGTGTTAGGGGTTTGTGTTAGGGTAAGGGTTATGGTTAGGGTTAGGGTACGGGTTAGGGTTAGGGTTAGCGTTAGGGTATGTTTTAAGGTTAGGGTACGGGTTAGGGTTAGGGATAGGGTACGGGTTAGGGTGAGGGTACGTGTTAGGGTTAGGGTACGGGTTAGGGTTAAGGTTAGGGTACGTGTTAGGGTTAGGGTTAGTAGTTAGGGTTATGGTTAGGGTTAGGGTACGGGTACGGGTTAGGGTTAGGGTTAGGGTTAGGGTACAGTTTACAGTTTAGGGTACGGGTTAGGGTTAGGGTTAGGGTACAGGTTAGGTTTAGGGTTAGGGTTTAGGGTTAGGGTTAGGGTTAGGTTTAGGTTACGGGTTAGGTTTAGGGTACGGGTTAGGGTTAGTGTTAGGGTTAGGGTTAGGGTTGCGCAACGGTTAGGGTTAGGTTTAAGTTTAGGGTTAGTGTACGGGTTAGGGTTAGGGTACGGGTTAGGGTTAGTGTTAGTGTTAGGGTTAGGGTTAGGTTAGGGTTAGGGGTTAGGGTTAGTGTACGGGTTAGGGTTAGATTTAGGGTTAGGGTTAGGGTACGGATTTGGGTTAGGGTTAGGTTTAGTGTTAGGGTTAAAGTACGGGTTAGGGTTAGGGTTATGGTTAGGGTTAGGTGTTAGGGGTTAGTGTTAGGGTAAGGGTTAGGGTTAGGGTTAGGGTACGGGTTAGTGTACGAGTTAGGGTTATGGTTAGGGTTGGGTACGGTTTAGGGTTAGGGTTAGGGTTCGGGTTGGGGTTAGGGTTAGGGTACGGGTTAGGGTTAGAGTTAGGGTTAGGGTAAGGGTTAGGGTACGGGTTAGGGTTAGGGTTAGGGTTAGAGTTATGTTTAGGGTATGGGTTAGGGTTAGGGTTATGGTAAGGGTTAGGGTTAGGGTACGGGTTAGGGTACGGGTTAGTGTTAGGGTACGGGTCAGGGTACGGGTTAGGGTTAGGATTAGGGTTTGGGTTAGGGCACGGGTTAGGGTTAGGGTACCGGTTAGGGATAGGGTACGGGTTAGGGTTAGGCTTAGCGAACGGGTTAGGGTTAGGGTTAGCGGTTAGGGTTAGGGTTACGGTACGGGTTAGTGTTAGGGTACGGGTAGTGTTAGGGTTAGGTTTAGGGTACGGGTTAGGGTTAGGGTACGGGTTAGGATTAGGGTTAGGGTACGGGTTAGGGTTAGGGTTGGGGGTTAGGGTTAGGGTTAGGGTTAGGGTACGGGTTAGGGTTAGGGTACGGGTTAGGTTTAGGGTTAGGGTTAAGGTTAGCGTACGGGTTAGGGTTAGGGTTAGGGTTAGTGTACGGGTTAGGGTTAGGGTACGGGTTAGGGTTAGTGTTAGGAAAAGGTTAGGGTTAGGGTACGGGTTAGGGTTAGGGTACGGGTTAGGGTTAGGGTTAGGGTTAGGGTTAGGGTTAGCGTACGGGTTAGGGTTAGGGTTAGGGTACGGGTTAGGGTTAGTGTACGGGTTAGGGTTAGGGTTAGGGTTAGGGTTAGGGTTAGGAAAGGGTTAGTGTTAGGGTTAGGGTTAGGGTTAGGGTACGGGTTAAGGTTAGGGATAGGGTACGGGTTAGGGTTAGGGTTAGGGTACGGGTTAGTGTTAGGGTTAGGGTTAGGGTTAGGGTTAGGGGTTAGGGGTTACGGTTAGGGTTATGGTTAGGGTGAGGGTTAGGGTACGGATTAGGGTACGGGTTAGGGTTAGGGTTAGGTTTATTGTTAGGGTACGGGTTAGTGTTAGGGTTAGTGTTAGGGTTAGGTTTAGGGTACGGGTTAGGGTTAGGGTTAGGGTTAGGGTTAAGGTACGGGTTAGGGTTAGGGTTAGGGTTAGGTTTAGAGTTAGGGTACGGGTTAGGGTTAGGTTTAGGTTTCGGGTTAGGGTTAGGGTACGGGTTAGGGTTAGGGTTAGGTTTAGGCGTAGGTGTAAGTTATGGGTTAGGGTTAGGGTACGGGTTAGGGTTAGGGTTAGGGTACAGGATAGGTTTAGGGTTAGGGGTTAGGGTTTGGGTTAGGGTTAGGTTACGGGTTAGGGTTAGGGTACGGGTTAGGGTTAGGGTTAGGTTTAGCGTAACGGTTAGGGTTAGGGTTAGGTTTAGTGTTAGTGTACGGGTTAGGGTTAGGGTTAGGAAAGGGTTAGGGTTAGGGTTAGGGTTAGGGTTAGGGTACGGGTTAGGGTTAGTGTTAGTGTTAGGGTTAGGGTTAGGTTAGGGTTAGGGGTTAGGGTTAGTGTACGGGTTAGGGTTAGGGTTAGGGTTAGGGTATGGATTTGGGTTAGGGTTAGGTTTAGTATTAGGGTTAAAGTACGGGTTAGGGTTAGGTTTAGGGTTAGGGTTAGGGTTAAGTGTTAGGGGTTAGTGTTAGGGTAAGGTTTATGGTTAGGGTTAGGGTACGGGTTAGGGTTAGGGTTAGGGTTAGCGTTAGGGTACGTTTTAGGCTTAGGGTACGTGTTAGGGTTAGGGATAGGGTACGGGTTAGGGTGAGGGTACATGTTAGGGTTAGGCTACGGGTTAGGGTTAAGGTTAGGGTACGTGTTAGGGTTAGTAGTTAGGGTTAGGGTTAGGGTTAGGGTACGGGTTAGGTTAGGGTTAGGGTTAGGGTTAGGGTACGGGTAACGGTTAGGGTACGGGTTAGCGTTAGGTTTAGGGTACAGGTTAGGTTTAGGGTTAGGGGTTAGGGTTAGGGTTAGGGTTAGGTTTAGGTTACGGGTTAGGCTTAGGGTAGGGGTTAGGGTTAGTGTTAGGGTTAGGGTTAGGGTTAGCGCAAAGTTTAGGGTTAGGGTTAAGTTTAGGGTTAGTGTACGGGTTAGGGTTAGGTTACGGGTTAGGGTTAGTGTTAGTGTTAGGGTTAGGGTTATGTTAGGGTTAGGGGTTAGGGTTAGTGTACGGGTTAGGGTTAGGGTTAGGGTTAGGGTTAGGGTACGGATTTGGGTGAGGGTTAGGTTTAGTGTTAGGGTTAAAGTACGGGTTAGGGTTAGGGTTAGGGTTAGGGTTAGGTGTTAGGGGTTAGTGTTAGGGTAAGGGTTAGGGTTAGGGTTAGGGTACGGGTTAGGGTACGAGTTAGGGTTATGGTTAGGGTTGGGTACGGTTTAGGGTTAGGTCTAGGGTTCGGGTTGGGTTTAGGGTTAGGGTACGGGTTAGGGTTAGAGTTAGGGTTAGGGTAAGGGTTAGGGTACGGGTTAGGGTTAGGGTTAGGGTTAGGGTTATGTTTAGAGTACGGGTTAGGGTTAGGGTTATGGTAAGGGTTAGGGTTAGGGTACGGGTTAGGGTACGGGTTAGTGTTAGGGTACGGGTCAGGGTACGGTTTAGGGTTAGGGTTAGGGCATGGGTTAGGGTTAGGGTACCGGTTAGGGATAGGGTACGGGTTAGGGTTAGGCTTAGCGAACGGGTTAGGGTTAGGGTTAGGGGTTAGGGTTAGGGTTAGGGTTAGGGTACGGGTTAGTGTTAGGGTACGGGTTAGTGTTAGGGTTAGGTTTAGGTTACGGGTTAGGGTTAGGTTACGGGTTAGGATTAGGGTTAGGGTACGGGTTAGGGTTAGGGTTGGGGGTTAGGTTTAGGGTTAGGGTTAGGGTTAGGGTACGGTTAGGGTTAGGGTACGGGTTAGGGTTAGGGTTAGGGTTAGGGTTAAGGTACGGGTTAGGGTTAGGGTTAGGGTTAGAGTTACGGTACGGGTTAGGGTTAGGTTTAGGTTTAGGGTTAGGGTTAGGGTACGGGTTAGGGTTAGGGTTAGGTTTAGGCGAAGGGGTAGGGTATGGGTTAGGGTTAGGGTACGGGTTAGGGTTAGGGTACGGGTTAGGGTTAGGGTTAGGGTTAAGGTTAGGGTTAGGTTACGGGTTAGGGTTAGGCTTAGGTTTAGTGGTAGGGTTAGCATACGGGTTAGGGTTAGGGTTCGGGTTAGGGTTAGGGTACGGTTTAGGGTTAGGGTACGGGTTAGGGTTAGGGTTAGGGTTAGGGTTAGCAAAGGGTTAGGGTTAGGGTTAGGGTTAGGGAACGGGTTAGGGTTAGGTTTAGGGTATGGGTTAGGGTTAGGGTTAGGGTTAGGGTTAGGGTACGGGTTAGGGTTAGGGTTAGGGTTAGGGTTATGTTTAGGAAAGGGTTAGGGTTAGCGTATGGGTTAGGGTTAGGGTTAGGGTTAGGGTTAGGGTTAGGGTACGGGTTAGGGTTAAGGTACGGGTTAGGGTTAGGGTACGTGTTAGGGTTAGGGTTAGGGTTAGGGTTAGGGTTAGGGTTAGGGTACGGGTTAGGTTTAGGGTACGGATTAGGGTTAGGGTTAGGGTTAGTGTTAGGTTTAAAGTACGGGTTAGGGTTAGGGTTAGGGTTAGGGTTAGGGGTTAGGGGTTAGTGTTAGGGTAAGTTTTAGGGTTAGGGTTAGGTACGGGTTAGGGTACGAGTTAGGGTTAGGGTTAGGGTTGTGTACGGGTTAGGGTTAGGTTTAGGGTTCGGGTTGGGTTTAGGGTTAGGGTACGGGTTAGGGTTAGAGTTATGGTTAGGGTAAGGGTTAGGGAACGGGTTAGGGTTAGGGTTAGGTTTAGGGTTAGGTTTAGGGTACGGGTTAGGGTTAGGGTTAGGGTAAGGGTTATGGTACGGGTTAGGGTTAGGGTACGGGATAGGATTAGGTTTAGGGTAAGGGTTAGGGCACGGGTTAGGTTTAGGGTACCATTTAGGGTTAGGGTACGGGTTAGGGTTAGGGTACGGGTTAGGGATAGGGTTAGGGTTAGGGTTAGGTTACGGGTTACGGTTAGGGTACGGGTTAGGGTTAGGGTTAGGGTACAGGTTAGGTTTAGGGTTAAGGGTTAGGGTTAGGGTTAGGGTTAGGTTTAGGTTACGGGTTAGGTTTAGGGTACGGGTTAGGGTTAGTGTTAGTGTTAGGGTTAGGGTTAGCGTAACGGTTAGGGTTAGGGTTAAGTTTAGGGTTATTGTACGGGTTAGTGTTAGGGTTAGGAAAGGGTTAGGGTTAAGGTTAGGGTTAGGGTTAGGGTTAGGGTTAGGGTAAGGGTACGGATTTGGTTAGGGTTAGGTTTAGTGTTAGGGTTAAAGTACGGGTTAGGGTTAGGGTTAGGGTTAGGGTTAGGGTTAGGTGTTAGGGGTTAGCGTTAGGGTAAGGGTTAGGGTTAGGTTTAGGGTACGGGTTAGGGTACGAGTTAGGGTTATGGTTAGGGTTGGGTACGGTTTATGGTTAGGGTTATGATTCGCGTTGGGGTTAGGGTTAGGGTACGGGTTAGGGTTAGAGTTAGGGTTAGGGTAAGGGTTAGGGTACGGGTTAGGGTTAGGGTTAGGGTTAGGGTTATGTTTAAGGTACGGGTTAGGGTTATGGTAAGCGTTAGGGTTAGGGTACGGGTTAGGGTACGGGTTAGTGTTAGGGTACGGGTCAGGGTACGGGTTAGGGTTAGGATTAGGGTTAGGGTTAGGGCACGGGTTAGGGTTAGGGTACCGGTTAGGGATAGGGTACGGGTTAGGGTTAGGTTTAGCGTACGGGTTAGGGTTAGGGTTAGGGGTTAGGTTTAGGGTTAGGGTTAGGGTGCGGGTTAGTGTTAGGGTACGGGTTAGTGTTAGGGTTAGGTTTAGGGTACGGGTTAGGGTTAGGGTACGGGTTAAGATTAGGGTTAGGGTACGGGTTAGTGTTAGGGTACGTGTCAGGGTACGGGTTAGGGTTAGGATTAGGGTTAGGGTTAGGGCACGGGTTAGGGTTAGGGTACCGGTTAGGGATAGGGTACGGGTTAAGATTAGGGTTAGGGTACGGGTTAGGGTTAGGGTTGGGGGTTAGGGTTAGGGTTAGGGTTAGGGTTAGGTTTAGGGTACGTGTTAGGGTTAGGGTACGGGTTAGGTTTAGGGTTAGGGTTACGGTTAGCGTACGGGTTAGGGTTAGGGTTAGGGTTAGTGTACAGTTTAGGGTTAGGGTACGGGTTAGGGTTAGGGTTAGGAAAAGGTTAGGGTTAGGGTACGGGTTAGGGTTAGGGTACGGGTTAGGGTTAGGGTTAGGGTTAGGGTTAGGGTTAGGGTTAGGGTTAGCGTACGGGTTTGGGTTAGAGTTAGGGTTAGGGTACGGGTTAGGGTTAGTGTACGGGTTAGTGTTAGGGTACAGGTTAGGGTTACGTTTAGGGTTAGGGTACGGGTTAGTGTTAGTGTACGGGTTAGGGTTAGGGTTAGGGTACGGGTTAGGGTTAGTGTACGGGTTAGGGTTAGCGTACGGGTTAGGGTTAGCGTACGGGTTAGGGTTAGGGTTAGGGTTAGGGTACGGGTTAGGGTTAGTGTACGGGTTAGGGTTAGGGTTAGGGTTAGGGTTAAGGTTAGCAAAGGGTTAGGGTTAGGGTTAGGGTTAGGGTACGGGTTAGGGTTAGGTTTAGGGTATGGGTTAGGGTTAGGGTTAGGGTTAGGGTTAGGGTACGGGTTAGGGTTAGGGTTAGGGTTATGTTTAGGAAAGGGTTAGGGTTAGGGTACGGTTTAGGGTTAGGGTTAGGGTTAGGGTACGGGTTAGGGTTAAGGTACGGGTTAGGGTTAGGGTACGTGTTAGGGTACGGGTTAGGGTTAGGGTTAGGGTACGGTTTAGGGTTAGGGTTGGGTTAGGGTTAGGGTTAGGGTTAGGGTACGGGTTAGGGTTAGGGTACGGATTAGGGTTAGGGTTAGGGTTAGTGTTAGGGTTAAAGTACGGGTTAGGGTTAGGGTTAGGGTTAGGGTTAGGGGTTAAGGGTTAGTGTTAGGGTAAGTTTTAGGGTTAGGTTTAGGGTACGGGTTAGGGTACGAGTTAGGGTTAGGTTTAGGGTTGTGTACGGATTAGGGTTAGGGTTAGGGTTCGGGTTGGGGTTAGGGTTAGGGTACGGGTTAGGGTTAGAGTTAGGGTTAGGGTAAGTGTTAGGGTACGGGTTAGGGTTAGGGTTAGGGTTAGGGTTATGTTTAGGGTACGGGTTAGGGTTAGGGTTATGGTAAGGGTTAGGGTTAGGGTACGGGTTAGGGTACGGGTTTGTGTTAGGGTACGGGTCAGGGTACGGGTTAGGGTTAGGATTAGGGTTAGGGTTAGGGCACGGGTTAGGTTTAGGGTACCGGTTAGGGATAGGGTACGGGTTAGGGTTAGGCTTAGCGTACGGGTTAGGGTTAGGGTTAGGGGTTAGGGTTAGGGTTAGGGTTAGGGTACGGGTTAGTGTTAGGGTACGGGTTAGTGTTAGGATTAGGTTTAGGGTACGGTATAGGGTTAGGGTACGGGTTAGGATTAGGGTTAGGGTACGGGTTAGGGTTAGGGTTGGGGGTTAGGGTTAGGGTTAGGTTTAGGGTTAGAGTACGGGTTAGGGTTAGGGTACGGGTTAGGTTTAGGTTTAGGGTTACGGTTAGCGTACGGGTTAGGGTTAGGGTTAGGGTTAGTGTACGGGTTAGGTTTAGGGTACGGGTTAGGGTTAG
>JAVLSZ010000028.1:62294281-62321781 GCA_032313775.1 Urocyon cinereoargenteus | reverse complement strand
GGTTAGGGTTAGGGTTAGGGTTAGGTGTTAGGGGTTAGTGTTAGGGTAAGGGTTATGGTTAGGGTTAGGGTACGGGTTAGGGTTAGGGTTAGGGTTAGCGTTAGGGTACGGTTTAAGGTTACGGTACGGGTTAGGGTTAGGGATAGGGTACGGGTTAAGGTGAGGGTACGTGTTAGGGTTAGGGTACGGGTTAGGGTTAAGGTTAGGGTACGTGTTAGGGTTAGGGTTAGTAGTTAGGGTTAGGGTTAGGGTTAGGGTACGGGTACGGGTTAGGGTTAGGGTTAGGGTTAGGGTACAGTTTACGGTTAGGGTATGGGTTAGGGTTAGGGTACAGGTTAGGTTTAGGGTCAGGGGTTAGGGTTAGGGTTAGGGTTAGGTTTAGGTTACGGTTTAGGTTTAGGGTACGGGTTAGGGTTAGTGTTAGGGTTAGGGTTAGGGTTAGCGCAACGGTTAGGGTTAGGGTTAAGTTTAGGGTTAGTGTACGGGTTAGGGTTAGGGTACGGGTTAGGGTTAGTGTTAGTGTTAGGGTTAGGGTTAGGTTAGGGTTAGGGGTTAGGGTTAGTGTACGGGTTAGGGTTAAATTTAGGGTTAGGGTTAGGGTACGGATTTGGGTTAGGGTTAGGTTTAGTGTTAGGGTTAAAGTACGGGTTAGGGTTAGGGTTAGTGTTAGGGTTAGGTGTTAGGGGTTAGTGTTAGGGTAAGGGTTAGGGTTAGGGTTAGGGTACGGGTTAGGGTACGAGTTAGGGTTATGGTTAGATTTGGGTACGGTTTAGGGTTAGGTTTAGGGTTCGGGTTGGGGTTAGGGTTAGGGTACGGGTTAGGGTTAGAGTTAGGGTTAGGGTAAGGGTTAGGGTACGGGTTAGGGTTAGGGTTAGGGTTAGGGTTATGTTTAGGGTATGTGTTAGGGTTAGGGTTATGGTAAGGGTTAGGGTTAGGGTACGGGTTAGGGTACGGGTTAATGTTAGGGTACGGGTCAGGGTACGGGTTAGGGTTAGGATTAGGGTTAGGGTTAGGGCACGGGTTAGGGTTAGGGTACCGGTTAGGGATAGGGTAAGGGTTAGGGTTAGGATTAGGGTTAGGGTTAGGGCACGGGTTAGGGTTAGGGTACCGGTTAGGGATAGGGTACGGGTTAGGGTTAGGCTTAGCGAACGGGTTAGGGTTAGGGTTAGGGGTTAGGGTTAGGGTTAGGGTACGGGTTAGTGTTAGGGTACGGGTTAGGGTTAGGTATAGGGTACGGGTTAGGGTGAGGGTACGTGTAAGTGTTAGGGTACGGGTTAGGGTTAAGGTTAGGGTACGTATTAGGGTTAGGGTTAGTAGTTAGGGTTAGGGTTAGGGTTAGGGTACAAGTTAGGTTTAGGGTTAGGGTTAGAGTTAGGGTACGGGTTACAGTTAGGGTACGGGTTAGGGTTAGGGTTAGGGTACAGGTTAGGTTTAGGGTTAGGGGTTAGGGTTTGGGTTAGGGTTAGGTTACGGGTTAGGGTTAGGGTACGGGTTAGGGTTAGGGTTAGTGTTAGGGTTAGGGTTAGCGTAACGGTTAGGGTTAGGGTTAGGTTTAGGGTTAGTGTACGGGTTAGGGTTAGGGTTAGGAAAGGGTTAGGGTTAGGGTTAGGTTTAGGGTTAGGTTTAGGGTTAGGGTACGGGTTAGGGTTAGTGTTAGTGTTAGTGTTAGGGTTAGGGTTAGGTTAGGGTTAGGGGTTAGGGTTAGTGTACGGGTTAGGTTTAGGGTTAGTGTTAGGGTTAGGGTATGGATTTGGGTTAGGGTTAGGTTTAGTGTTAGGGTTAAAGTACGGGTTAGGGTTAGGTTTAGGGTTAGGGTTAGGGTTAAGTGTTAGGGGTTAGTGTTAGGGTAAGGGTTATGGTTAGGGTTAGGGTACCGGTTAGGGTTAGGTTTAGGGTTAGCGTTAGGGTACGGTTTAGGGTTAGGGTCGGGTTAGCGTTAGGGATAGGGTACGGGTTAGGGTGAGGGTAGGTGTTAGGGTTAGGGTACGGGTTAGGGTTAAGGTTAGGGTACGTGTTAGGGTTAGGGTTAGTAGTTAGGGTTAGGGTTAGGGTTAGGGTACGGGTTAGGGTTAGGGTTAGGGTTAGGGTTAGGGTACGGGTTACGGTTAGGGTACGGGTTAGGGTTAGGTTTAGGTTACAGGTTAGGTTTATGGTTAGGGGTTAGTGTTAGGGTTAGGTTTAGGTTACGGGTTAGGCTTAGGGTAGGGGTTAGGGTTAGTGTTAGGGTTAGGGTTAGCGCAACGGTTAGGGTTAGGGTTAAGTTTAGGGTTAGTGTACGGGTTAGGGTTAGGTTACGGGTTAGGGTTAGTGTTAGTGTTAGGGTTAGGTTTAGGTTAGGGTTAGGGGTTAGGGTTAGTGTACGGGTTAGGGTTAGGGTTAGGGTTAGGGTTAGGGTACGGATTTGGGTTAGGGTTAGGTTTAGTGTTAGGGTTAAAGTACGGGTTAGGGTTAGGGTTAGGGTTAGGTTAGGGTTAGGGGTTAGGGTTAGTGTACGGGTTAGGGTTAGGTTACGGGTAAGGGTTAGGGTTAGGGTTAGGGTACGGGTTAGGGTTAGGGTTAGGGTTAGGGTACGGGTTAGGGTACGAGTTAGGGTTATGGTTAGGGTTGGGTACGGTTTAGGTTTAGGGTTAGGGTTCGCGTTGGGGTTAGGGTTAGGGTACGGGTTAGGGTTAGAGTTAGGGTTAGGGTAAGGGTTAGGGTACGGGTTAGGGTTAGGGTTAGGGTTAGGGTTATGTTTAAGGTACGGGTTAGGGTTAGGGTTATGGTAAGGGTTAAGGTTAGGGTACGGGTTAGGGTACGGGTTAGTGTTAGGGTACGGGTCAGGGTACGGGTTACGGTTAGGATTAGGGTTAGGGTTAGGGCACGGTTTAGGTTTAGGGTACCGGTTAGGGATAAGGTACGGGTTAGGATTAGGTTTAGCGTACGGGTTAGGGTTAGGGTTAGGGGTTAGGGTTAGGGTTAGGGTTAGGGTACGGGTTAGTGTTAGGGTACGGGTTAGTGTTAGGGTTAGGTTTAGGGTACGGGTTAGGGTTAGGGTTGGGGGTTAGGGTTAGGGTTAGGGTTAGGGTTAGTGTACGGGTTAGGGTTAGGGTACGGGTTAGGTTTAGGGTTAGGGTTACGGTTAGCGTACGGGTTAGGGTTAGGATTAGTGTACGGGTTAGGGTTAGGGTACGGGTTAGGGTTAGGGTTAGGAAAAGGTTAGGGTTAGGGTACGGGTTAGGGTTAGGGTACGGGTTAGGGTTAGGGTTAGGGTTAGGGTTAGGGTTAGGGTTAGCGTACGGGTTAGGGTTAGGGTTAGGGTTAGGGTACGGGTTAGGGTTAGGGTTAGGGTTAGCGTTAGGGTACGGTTTAAGGTTACGGTACGGGTTAGGGTTAGGGATAGGGTACGGGTTAAGGTGAGGGTACGTGTTAGGGTTAGGGTACGGGTTAGGGTTAAGGTTAGGGTACGTGTTAGTGTTAGGGTTAGTAGTTAGGGTTAGGGTTAGGGTTAGGGTACGGGTACGGGTTAGGGTTAGGGTTAGGGTACAGTTTACGGTTAGGGTACGGGTTAGGGTTAGGGTACAGGTTAGGTTTAGGGTTAGGGGTTAGGGTTAGGGTTAGGGTTAGGTTTAGGTTACGGGTTAGGTTTAGGGTACGGGTTAGGGTTAGTGTTAGGGTTAGGGTTAGGGTTAGGGTTAGCACAACGGTTAGGGTTAGGTTTAAGTTTAGGGTTAGTGTACGGGTTAGGGTTAGGGTACGGGTTAGGGTTAGTGTTAGTGTTAGGGTTAGGGTTAGGTTAGGGTTAGGGGTTAGGGTTAGTGTACGGGTTAGGGTTAGATTTAGGGTTAGGGTTAGGGTACGGATTTGGGTTAGGGTTAGGTTTAGTGTTAGGGTTAAAGTACGGGTTAGGGTTAGGGTTAGGGTTAGGGTTAGGTGTTAGGGATTAGTGTTAGGGTAAGGGTTAGGGTTAGGGTTAGGGTACGGGTTAGGGTACGAGTTAAGGTTATGGTTAGGGTTGGGTACGGTTTAGGGTTAGGGTTAGGGTTCGGGTTGGGGTTAGGGTTAGGGTACGGGTTAGGGTTAGAGTTAGGGTTAGGGTAAGGGTTAGGGTACGGGTTAGGGTTAGGGTTAGGGTTAGGGTTATGTTTAGGGTATGTGTTAGGGTTAGGGTTATGGTAAGGGTTAGGGTTAGGGTACGGGTTAGGGTACGGTTTAGTGTTAGGGTACGAGTCAGGGTACGGGTTAGGGTTAGGATTAGGGTTAGGGTTAGGTCACGGGTTAGGGTTAGGGTACCGGTTAGGGATAGGGTAAGGGTTAGGGTTAGGATTAGGGTTAGGGTTAGGGCACGGGTTAGGGTTAGGGTACCGGTTAGGGATAGGGTACGGGTTAGGGTTAGGCTTAGCGAACGGGTTAGGGTTAGGGTTAGGGGTTAGGGTTAGGGTTAGGGTACGGGTTAGTGTTAGGGTACGGGTTAGGGTTAGGTATAGGGTACGGGTTAGGGTGAGGGTACGTGTTAGTGTTAGGGTACGGGTTAGGGTTAAGGTTAGGGTACGTGTTAGGGTTAGGGTTAGTAGTTAGGTTTAGGGTTAGGGTTAGGGTACAAGTTAGGGTTAGGGTTAGGGTTAGGGTTAGGGTACGGGTTACGGTTAGGGTACGGGTTAGGGTTAGGGTTAGGGTACAGGTTAGGTTTAGGGTTAGGGGTTAGGGTTTGGGTTAGGGTTAGGGTACGGTTTAGGGTTAGGGTACGGGTTAGGGTTAGGGTTAGGGTTAGGGTTAGGGTTAGCGTAACGGTTAGGGTTAGGGTTAGGTTTAGGGTTAGTGTACGGGTTAGGGTTAGGGTTAGGAAAGGGTTAGGGTTAGGGTTAGGGTTAGGGTTAGGGTTAGGGTACGGGTTAGGGTTAGTGTTAGTGTTAGTGTTAGGGTTAGGGTTAGGTTAGGGTTAGGGGTTAGGGTTAGTGTACGGGTTAGGGTTAGGGTTAGTGTTAGGGTTAGGGTATGGATTTGGGTTAGGGTTAGGTTTAGTGTTAGGGTTAAAGTACGGGTTAGGGTTAGGTTTAGGTTTAGGGTTAGGGTTAAGTGTTAGGGGTTAGTGTTAGGGTAGGGGTTATGGTTAGGGTTAGGGTACCGGTTAGGGTTAGGTTTAGGGTTAGCTTTAGGGTACGGTTTAGGGTTAGGGTACGGGTTAGCGTTAGGGATAGGGTACGGGTTAGGGTGAGGGTACGTGTTAGGGTTAGGGTACGGGTTAGGGTTAAGGTTAGGGTACGTGTTAGGGTTAGGGTTAGTAGTTAGGGTTAGGGTTAGGGTTAGGGTACGGGTTAGGGTACGGGTTAGGGTTAGGGTTAGGGTACGAGTTACGGTTAGGGTACGGGTTAGGGTTAGTTTAGGTTACAGGTTAGGTTTAGGGTTAGGGGTTAGGGTTAGGGTTAGGTTTAGGTTACGGGTTAGGCTTAGGGTAGGGGTTAGGGTTAGTGTTAGGGTTAGGGTTAGGGTTAGCGCAACGGTTAGGGTTAGGGTTAAGTTTAGGGTTAGTGTACGGGTTAGGGTTAGGTTACGGGTTAGGGTTAGTGTTAGTGTTAGGGTTAGGTTAGGGTTAGGGGTTAGGGTTAGTGTACGGGTTAGGGTTAGGGTTAGGGTTAGGGTTAGGGTACGAATTTGGGTTAGGGTTAGGTTTAGTGTTAGGGTTAAAGTACGGGTTATGGTTAGGGTTAGGGTTAGGGTTAGGGTTAGGTGTTAGGGGTTAGTGTTAGGGTAAGGGTTATGGTTAGGTTTAGGGTACGGGTTAGGGTTAGGGTTAGGGTTAGCGTTAGGGTACGGTTTAAGGTTACGGTACGGGTTAGGGTTAGGGATAGGGTACGGGTTAAGGTGAGGGTACGTGTTAGGGTTAGGGTACGGGTTAGGGTTAAGGTTAGGGTACGTGTTAGGGTTAGGGTTAGTAGTTAGGGTTAGGGTTAGGGTTAGGGTACGGGTACGGGTTAGGGTTAGGGTTAGGGTTAGGGTACAGTTTACGGTTAGGGTACGGGTTAGGGTTAGGGTACAGGTTAGGTTTAGGGTTAGGGGTTAGGGTTAGGGTTAGGGTTAGGTTTAGGTTACGGGTTAGGTTTAGGGTACGGGTTAGGGTTAGTGTTAGGGTTAGGGTTAGGGTTAGCGCAACGGTTAGGGTTAGGGTTAAGTTTAGGGTTAGTGTACGGGTTAGGGTTAGGGTACGGGTTAGGGTTAGTGTTAGTGTTAGGGTTAGGGTTAGGTTAGGGTTAGGGGTTAGGGTTAGTGTACTGGTTAGGGTTAGATTTAGGGTTAGGGTTAGGGTACGGATTTGGGTTAGGGTTAGGTTTAGTGTTAGGGTTAAAGTACGGGTTAGGGTTAGGGTTAGGGTTAGGGTTAGGTGTTAGGGGTAGTGTTAGGGTAAGGGTTAGGGTTAGGGTTAGGGTACGGGTTAGGGTACGAGTTAGGGTTATGGTTAGGGTTGGGTACGGTTTAGGGTTAGGGTTAGGGTTCGGGTTGGGGTTAGGGTTAGGGTACGGGTTAGGGTTAGAGTTAGGGTTAGGGTAAGGGTTAGGGTACGGGTTAGGGTTAGGGTTAGGGTTAGGGTTATGTTTAGGGTACGGGTTAGGGTTAGGGTTATGGTAAGGGTTAGGGTTAGGGTACGGTTTAGGGTACGGGTTTGTGTTAGGGTACGGGTCAGGGTACGGGTTAGGGTTAGGATTAGGGTTAGGGTTAGGGCACGGGTTAGGGTTAGGGTACCGGTTAGGGATAGGGTACGGGTTAGGGTTAGGCTTAGCGAACGGGTTAGGGTTAGGGTTAGGGGTTAGGGTTAGGGTTAGGGTACGGGTTAGTGTTAGGGTACGGGTTAGTGTTAGGGTTAGGTTTAGGGTACGGGTTAGGGTTAGGGTACGGGTTAGGATTAGGGTTAGGGTACGGGTTAGGGTTAGGGTTGGGGGTTAGGGTTAGGGTTAGGGTTAGGGTTAGTGTACGGGTTAGAGTTAGGGTACGGGTTAGGGTTAGGTTTAGGAAGAGGTTAGGGTTAGGGTACGGGTTAGGGTTAGGTTACGGGTTAGGGTTAGGTTTAGGGTTAGTTTTAGGGTTAGCGTACGGGTTAGGGTTAGGGTTAGGGTACGGGTTAGGGTTAGTGTACGGGTTAGGGTTAGGGTTAGGGTTAGGGTTAGGGTTAGGGTTAGGAAAGGGTTAGTGTTAGGGTTAGGGTTAGGGTTAGGGTACGGGTTAAGGTTAGGGATAGGGTACGGGTTAGGGTTAGGGTTAGGGTACGGGTTAGTGTTAGGGTTAGGGTTAGGGTTAGGGTTAGGGGTTAGGGGTTACGTTTAGGGTTATGGTTAGGGTGAGGGTTAGGGTACGGATTAGGGTACGGGTTAGGGTTAGGGTTAGGTTTAGTGTTAGGGTACGGGTTAGTGTTAGGGTTAGTGTTAGGGTTAGGGTTAGGGTACGGGTTAGGGTACGGGTTAGGGTTAGGGTTAAGGTACGGGTTAGGGTTAGGGTTAGGGTTAGGGTTAGAGTTAGGGTACTGGTTAGGGTTAGGTTTAGGTTTCGGGTTAGGGTTAGGGTACGGGTTAGGGTTAGGGTTAGGTTTAGGCGTAGGTGTAGGGTATGGGTTAGGGTTAGGGTACGGGTTAGGGTTAGAGTTAGGGTACGGGTTAGGGTTAGGGTTAGGGTTAAGGTTAGGGTTAGGGTACGGGTTAGGGTTAGGGTTAGGGTTAGTGGTAGGGTTAGCGTACGGGTTAGGGTTAGGGTTCGGGTTAGGGTTAGGGTACAGTTTAGGGTAGGGTGCGGGTTAGGGTACGGGTTAGGGTTAGGGTTAGGGTTAGGGTTAGCAAAGGGTTATGGTTAGGGTTAGGGTTAGGGTACGGGTTAGGGTTAGGTTTAGGGTATGGGTTAGGGTTAGGGTTAGGGTTAGGGTTAGGGTTAGGGTACGGGTTAGGTTTAGGGTTAGGGTTAGGGTTATGTTTAGGAAAGGGTTAGGGTTAGGGTACGGGTTAGGGTTAGGGTTAGGGTTAGGGTTAGGGTTAGGGTACGGGTTAGGGTTAAGGTACGGGTTAGGGTTAGGGTACGTGTTAGGGTACGAGTTAGGGTTAGGTTTAGGGTACGTGTTAGGGTTAGTGTTGGGTTAGGGTTAGGGTTAGGGTTAGGGTACGGGTTAGGGTTAGGGTATGGATTAGGGTTAGGGTTAGGGTTAGTGTTAGGGTTAAAGTACAGGTTAGGGTTAGGGTTAGGGTTAGGGTTAGGGTTAGGGTTAGGGTTAGGGGTTAGGGGTTAGTGTTAGGGTAAGTTTTAGGGTTAGGGTTAGGGTACGGGTTAGGGTACGAGTTAGGGTTAGGGTTAGTGTTGTGTACGGGTTAGGGTTAGGGTTAGGGTTCGGGTTGGGGTTAGGGTTAGGGTACGGGTTAGGGTTAGAGTTAGGGTTAGGGTTAGGGTAAGGGTTAGGGAACGGGTTAGGGTTAGGGTTAGGTTTAGGGTTAGGTTTAGGGTACGGGTTAGGGTTAGGGTTAGGGTAAGGGTTATGATACGGGTTAGGGTACGGGTTAGGGTTAGGGTAGGGGTGAGGGTACGGGTTTGGGTACGGGTTAGGGTTATGGTTAGGGTTAGGGTACGGGTTAGGGTTAGTGTACGGGTTAGGGTTAGGGTACAGGTTAGGGTACAGGTTAGGGTTAGGGTTAGGGTTAGCGTACGGGTTAGGTTTAGGGTACGGTTAGGGTACGGGTTAGGGTTAGGGTACGGGTTAGGGTTAGGGTTAGGGGTTAGGGTTAGGGTTAGGGTTAGCGTTAGGGTACGGTTTAGGGTTAGGGTACGGGTTAGGGTTAGGATAGGGTATGGGTTAGGGTGAGGGTACGTGTTAGTGTTAGGGTACGGGTTAGGGTTAATGTTAGGGTACGTGTCAGGGTTAGGGTTAGTAGTTAGGGTTAGGGTTAGGATTAGGGTACGGATTAGGGTTGGGGTTAGGGTTAGGGTACGGGTTACGGTTAGGGTACGGGTTAGAGTTAGGGTTAGGGTACAGGTTAGGTTTAGGGTTAGGGGTTAGGGTTAGGGTTAGGGTTAGGGTTAGGGTTAGGGTACGGGTTAGGGTTAGTGTTAGGGTTAGGGTTAGGGTTAGCGTAACGGTTAGGGTTAGGGTTAAGTTTAGGGTTAGTGTACGGGTTAGGGTTAGGGTTAGGAAAGGGTTAGGGTTAAGGTTAGGGTTAGGGTTAGGGTTAGGGTTAGGGTACGGGTTAGGGTTAGTGTTAGTGTTAGGGTTAGGGTTAGGTTAGGGTTAGGGTTTAGGGTTAGTGTACGGGTTAGTGTTAGGGTTAGGGTTAGGGTTAGGGTTAGGGTACGGATTTGGTTTAGGGTTAGGTTTAGTGTTAAGGTTAATGTACGGGTTAGGGTTAGGGTTAGGTTTAGGGTTAGGGTTAGCGTAACGGTTAGGGTTAGGGTTAGGTTTAGGTTACGGGTTAGGGTTAGGGTACGAGTTAGGGTTAGGGTTAGGGTTAGGGTTAGGGTTAGGGTTACGGTTAGGGTACGGGTTAGGGTTAGGGTTAGGGTACAGGTTAGGTTTAGGGTTAGGGGTTAGGGTTTGGGTTAGGGTTAGGGTTAGGGTACAGGTTAGGTTTAGGGTTAGGGGTTAGGGTTTGGGTTAGGGTTAGGTTACGGGTTAGGGTTAGGGTACGGGTTAGGGTTAGTGTTAGGGTTAGGGTTAGGGTTAGCGTAACGGTTAGGGTTAGGATTAGGTTTAGGGTTAGTGTACGGGTTAGGGTTAGGGTTAGGAAAGGGTTAGGGTTAGGGTTAGGGTTAGTGTTAGGGTTAGGGTACGGGTTAGGGTTAGGGTTAGGGTTAGGGTTAAGTGTTAGGGGTTAGTGTTAGGGTAAGGGTTATGGTTAGGTTTAGGGTACGGGTTAGGGTTAGGGTTAGGTTTAGCGTTAGGGTACGGTGTAGGGTTAGGGTACGGGTTAGGGTTAGGGATAGGGTACGGGTTAGGGTGAGGGTACGTGTTAGGGTTAGGGTACGGTTTAGGGTTAAAGTAAGGGTACGGATTAGGGTTAGGGTTAGGGTTAGTGTTAGGGTTAAAGTACTGGTTAGGATTAGGGTTAGGGTTAGGGTTAGGGTACGGGTTAGGGTTAGGGTTAGGGTTAGGGTTAGGGTACGGGTTACGGTTAGGGTACGGGTTAGGGTTAGGTTTAGGGTACAGGTTAGGTTTAGGGTTAGGGGTTAGGGTTAGGGTTAGGGTTAGGTTTAGGTTACGGGTTACGCTTAGGGTAGGGGTTAGGGTTAGTGTTAGGTTTAGGGTTAGGGTTAGCGCAACGGTTAGGGTTAGGGTTAAGTTTAGGGTTAGTGTACGGGTTAGGGTTAGGTTACGGGTTAGGGTTAGTGTTAGTGTTAGGGTTAGGGTTAGGTTAGGGTTAGGGGTTAGGGTTAGTGTACGGGTTAGGGTTAGGGTTAGGGTTAGGGTTAGTGTTAGTGTTAGGTTTAGGGTTAGGTTAGGGTTAGGGGTTAGGGTTAGTGTACGGGTTAGGGTTAGGTTTAGGGTTAGGGTTAGGGTACGGATTTGGGTTAGGGTTAGGTTTAGTGTTAGGGTTAAAGTACGGGTTTGGTTTAGGGTTAGCGTTAGGGTTAGGTGTTAGGGGTTAGTGTTAGGGTAAGGGTTAGGGTTAGGGTTAGGGTACGGGTTAGGGTACGAGTTAGGGTTATGGTTAGGGTTGGGTACGGTTTAGGGTTAGGGTTAGGGTTCGGGTTGGGGTTAGGGTTAGGGTACAGGTTAGGGTTAGAGTTAGGGTTAGGGTAAGGGTTAGGGTACGGGTTAGGGTTAGGGTCAGGGTTAGGGTTATGTTTGGTGTACGGGTTAGGGTTAGGGTTATGGTAAGTGTTAGGGTTAGGGTACGGGTTAGGGTACGGGTTAGTGTTAGGGTACGGGTCAGGGTACGGGTTAGGGTTAGGATTAGGGTTAGGGTTAGGGCACGGGTTAGGGTTAGGGTACCGGTTAGGGATAGGGTACGGGTTAGGGTTAGGCTTAGCGAACGGGTTAGGGTTAGGGTTAGGGGTTAGGGTTAGGGTTAGGGTTAGGGTACGGGATAGTGTTAGGGTACGGGTTAGTGTTAGGGTTAGGTTTAGGGTACGGGTTAGGGTTAGGGTACGGGTTAGGATTAGGGTTAGGGTACGGGTTAGGGTTAGGGTTGGGGGTTAGGGTTAGAGTTAGGGTTAGGGTTAGGGTTAGGGTTAGGGTTAAGGTACGGGTTAGGGTTAGGGTTAGGGTTAGGGTTAGAGTTACGGTACGGGTTAGGGTTAGGTTTAGGTTTAGGGTTAGGGTTAGGGTACGGGTTAGGGTTAGGGTTAGGTTTAGGCGTAGGGGTAGGGTATGGGTTAGGATTAGGGTACGGGTTAGGGTTAGGGTTAGGGTACAGGTGGGGGTTAGGGTTATGGTAAGGGTTAGGGTTAGGGTACGGGTTAGGGTACGGGTTAGTGTTAGGGTACGGGTCAGGGTACGGGTTAGGGTTAGGGTTAGGGCATGGGTTAGGGTTAGGGTACCGGTTAGGGATAGGGTACGGGTTAGGGTTAGGCTTAGCGAACGGGTTAGGGTTAGGGTTAGGTGTTAGGGTTAGGGTTAGGGTTAGGGTACGGGTTAGTGTTAGGGTACAGGTTAGTGTTAGGGTTAGGTTTAGGGTACGGGTTAGGGTTAGGGTACGGGTTAGGATTAGGGTTAGGGTACGGGTTAGGGTTAGGGTTGGGGGTTAGGTTTAGGGTTAGGGTTAGGGTTAGGGTACGGTTAGGGTTAGGGTACGGGTTAGGGTTAGGGTTAGGGTTAGGGTTAAGGTACGGGTTAGGGTTAGGGTTAGGGTTAGGGTTAGAGTTACGGTACGGGTTAGGGTTAGGTTTAGGTTTAGGGTTAGGGTTAGGGTACGGGTTAGGGTTAGGGTTAGGTTTAGGCGAAGGGGTAGGGTATGGGTTAGGGTTAGGGTACGGGTTAGGGTTAGGGTACGGGTTAGGGTTAGGGTTAGGGTTAAGTTTAGGGTTAGGTTACGGGTTAGGGTTTGGCTTAGGTTTAGTGGTAGGGTTAGCGTACGGGTTAGGGTTAGGGTTCGGGTTAGGGTTAGGGTACGGTTTAGGGTTAGGGTACGGGTTAGGGTTAAGGTTAGGGTTAGGGTTAGGGTTAGGGTTAGCAAAGGGTTAGGGTTAGGGTTAGGGTTAGGGTACGGGTTAGGATTAGGTTTAGGGTATGGGTTAGGGTTAGGGTTAGGGTTAGGGTTAGGGTACGGGTTAGGGTTAGGGTTAGGGTTAGGGTTATGTTTAGGAAAGGGTTAGGGTTAGGGTACGGGTTAGGGTTAGGGTTAGGGTTAGGGTTAGGGTACGGGTTAGGGTTAAGGTACGGGTTAGGGTTAGGGTACGTGTTAGGGTACGGGTTAGGGTTAGGGTTAGGGTACGGGTTAGGGTTAGGGTTGGGTTAGGGTTAGGGTTAGGGTTAGGGTACGGGTTAGGGTTAGGGTAAGGATTAGGGTTAGGGTTAGGGTTAGTGTTAGGGTTAAAGTACGGGTTAGGGTTAGGGTTAGGGTTAGGGTTAGGGTTAGGAGTTAGGGGTTAGTGTTAGGGTAAGTTTTAGGGTTAGGGTTAGGTACGGGTTAGGGTACGAGTTAGGGTTAGGGTTAGGGTTGTGTACGGGTTAGGGTTAGGTTTAGGGTTCGGGTTGGGGTTAGGGTTAGGGTACGGGTTAGGGTTAGAGTTATGGTTAGGGTAAGGGTTAGGGAACGGGTTAGGGTTAGGGTTAGGTTTAGGGTTAGGTTTAGGGTACGGGTTAGGGTTAGGTTTAGGGTAAGTGTTATGGTACGGGTTAGGGTTAGGGTACGGGTTAGGGTTAGGTTTAGGGTAAGGGTTGGGGCACGGGTTAGGTTTAGGGTACCATTTAGGGTTAGGGTACGGGTTAGGGTTAGGGTACGGGTTAGGGTTAGGATTAGGGTTAGGGTTAGGGTACGGGTTACGGTTAGGGTACGGGTTAGGGTTAGGGTTAGGGTACAGGTTAGGTTTAGGGTTAGGGGTTAGGGTTAGGGTTAGGGTACGGGTTAGGGTTAGTGTACGGGTTAGGGTTAGGGTACAGGTTAGTGTTAGGTTTAGGGTTAGGGTACGGGTTAGTGTTAGTGTACGGGTTAGGGTTAGGGTTAGGGTACGGGTTAGGGTTAGTGTACGGGTTAGGGTTAGCGTACGGGTTAGGGTTAGCGTACGGGTTAGGGTTAGGGTTAGGGTTAGGGTACGGGTTAGGGTTAGTGTACGGGTTAGGGTTAGGGTTAGGGTTAGGGTTAGCAAAGGGTTAGGGTTAGGGTTAGGGTTAGGGTACGGGTTAGGTTTAGGTTTAGGGTATGGGTTAGGGTTAGGGTTAGGGTTAGGGTACGGGTTAGGGTTAGGGTTAGGGTTATGTTTAGGAAAGGGTTAGGGTTAGGGTACGGTTTAGGGTTAGGGTTAGGGTTAGGGTTAGGGTACGGGTTAGGGTTAAGGTACGGGTTAGGGTTAGGGTACGTGTTAGGGTACGGGTTAGGGTTAGGGTTAGGGTACGGGTTAGGGTTAGGGTTGGGTTAGGGTTAGGGTTAGGGTTAGGGTACGGGTTAGGGTTAGGGTACGGATTAGGGTTAGGGTTAGGGTTAGTGTTAGGGTTAAAGTACTGGTTAGGGCTAGGGTTAGGGTTAGGGTTAGGGGTTAGGGGTTAGTGTTAGGGTAAGTTTTAGGGTTAGGGTTAGGGTACGGGTTAGGGTACGAGTTAGGGTTAGGGTTAGGGTTGTGTACGGATTAGGGTTAGGGTTAGTGTTCGGGTTGGGGTTAGGGTTAGGGTACGGGTTAGGGTTAGAGTTAGGGTTAGGGTAAGGGTTACGGTACGGGTTAGGGTTAGGGTTAGGGTTAGGGTTATGTTTAGGGTTCGGGTTAGGGTTAGGGTTATGGTAAGGGTTGGGTTAGGGTACGGGTTAGGGTACAGGTTTGTGTTAGGGTACGGGTCAGGGTACGGGTTAGGGTTAGGATTAGGGTTAGGGTTAGGGCACGGGTTAGGGTTAGGGTACCGGTTAGGGATAAGGGTACGGGTTAGGGTTAGGCTTAGCGTACGGGTTAGGGTTAGGGTTAGGGGTTAGGTTTAGGGTTAGGGTTAGGGTACGGGTTAGTGTTAGGGTACGGGTTAGTGTTAGGGTTAGGTTTAGGGTACGGTTTAGGGTTAGGGTACGGGTTAGGATTAGGGTTAGGGTACGGGTTACGGTTAGGGTTGGGGGTTAGGGTTAGGGTTAGGGTTATGGTTATGGTGCGGGTTAGGGTTAGGGTACGGGTTAGGGTTAGGGTTAGGAAAGGGTTAGGGTTAGGGTACGAGTTAGGGTTAGGGTACGGGTTAGGGTTAGGGTACGGGTTTGGGTACGGGTTAGGGTTAGGGTTAGGGTTAGTGTACGGGTTAGGGTTAGGGTACGGGTTAGGGTTAGGGTTAGGAAAGGGTTAGGGTTAGGGTACGAGTTAGGGTTAGGGTACGGGTTAGGGTTAGGGTACGGGTTTGGGTACGGGTTAGGGTTAGGGTTAGGGTTAGCGTACGGGTTAGGTTTAGGGTACGGTTAGGGTACGGGTTAGGTTTAGGGTACGGGTTAGGGTTAGGGTTAGGGGTTAGGGTTAGGGTTAGGGTTAGCGTTATTGTACGGTTTAGGGTTGGGTACGGGTTAGGGTTAGGTATAGGGTACGGGTTAGGGTGAGGGTACGTGTTAGGGTTAGGGTACGGGTTAGGGTTAAGGTTAGGGTACTTGTTAGGGTTAGGGTTAGTAGTTAGGGTTAGGGTTAGGGTTAGGGTACAAGTTAGGGTTAGGGTTAGGGTTAGGGTTAGGGTACGGGTTACGGTTAGGGTACGGGTTAGGGTTAGGGTTAGGGTACAGGTTAGGTTTAGGGTTAGGGGTTAGGGTTTGGGTTAGGGTTAGGTTACGGGTTAGGGTTAGGGTACGGGTTAGGGTTAGGGTTAGGGTTAGGGTTAGGGTTAGTGTAACGGTTAGGGTTAGGGTTAGGTTTAGGGTTAGTGTACGGGTTAGGGTTAGGGTTAGGAAAGGGTTAGGGTTAGGGTTAGGGTTAGGGTTAGGGTTAGGGTACGGGTTAGGGTTAGTGTTAGTGTTAGTGTTAGGGTTAGGGTTAGGTTAGGGTTAGGGGTTAGGGTTAGTGTACGGGTTAGGGTTAGGGTTAGTGTTAGCGTTAGGGTATGGATTTGGGTTAGGGTTAGGTTTAGTGTTAGGGTTAAAGTACGGGTTAGGGTTAGGTTTAGGGTTAGGGTTAGGGTTAAGTGTTAGGGGTTAGTGTTAGGGTAAGGGTTATGGTTAGGGTTAGGGTACGGGTTAGGGTTAGGTTTAGGGTTAGCTTTAGGGTACGGTTTAGGGTTAGGGTACGGGTTAGGGTTAGGGATAGGGTACGGGTTAGGGTGAGGGTACGTGTTAGGGTTAGGGTACGGGTTAGGGTTAAGGTTAGGGTACGTGTTAGGGTTAGGGTTAGTAGTTAGGGTTAGGGTTAGGGTTAGGGTTCGGGTTACGGTTAGGGTTAGGGTTAGGGTACGGGTTACGGTTAGGGTACGGGTTAGGGTTAGGTTTAGGTTACAGATTAGGTTTAGGGTTAGGGGTTAGGGTTAGGGTTAGGGTTAGGTTTAGGTTACGGGTTAGGCTTAGGGTAGGGGTTAGGGTTAGTGTTAGGGTTAGGGTTAGGTTAGGGTTAGGGGTTAGGGTTAGTGTACGGGTTAGTGTTAGGGTTAGGGTTAGGGTTAGGGTTAGGGTACGGATTTGGATTAGGGTTAGGTTTAGTGTTAGGGTTAAAGTACGGGTTAGGGTTAGGGTTAGGGTTAGGATTAGGTTAGGGTTAGGGGTTAGGGTTAGTGTACGGGTTAGGGTTAGGTTACGGGTTAGGGTTAGGGTTAGGGTTAGGGTACGGGTTAGGGTTAGGTTTAGGGTTAGGGTTAGGGTACGGGTTAGGGTACGAGTTAGGGTTATGGTTAGTGTTGGGTACGGTTTAGGGTTAGGGTTAGGGTTCGCGTTGGGGTTAGGGTTAGGGTACGGGTTAGGGTTAGAGTTAGGGTTAGGGTAAGGGTTAGGGTACGGGTTAGGGTTAGGGTTAGGGTTAGGGTTATGTTTAAGGTACGGGTTAGGTTTAGGGTTATGGTAAGGGTTAAGGTTAGGGTACTGGTTAGGTTACGGGTTAGTGTTAGGGTACGGGTCAGGGTACGGGTTAGGGTTAGGATTAGGGTTAGGGTTAGGGCACGGGTTAGGGTTAGGGTACCGGTTAGGGATAGGGTACGGGTTAGGGTTAGGGTTAGGGGTTAGGGTTAGGGTTAGGGTTAGGGTACGGGTTAGTGTTAGGGTACGGGTTAGTGTTAGGGTTAGGTTTAGGGTACGGGTTAGGGTTAGGGTACGGGTTAAGATTAGGGTTAGGTTACGGGTTAGGGTTAGGTTTGGGGGTTAGGGTTAGGGTTACGGTTAGGGTTAGGGTACGGGTTAGGGTTAGGGTACGGGTTAGGTTTAGGGTTAGGGTTACGGTTAGCGTACGGGTAGGGTTAGGGTTAGGGTTAGTGTACGGGTTAGGGTTAGGTTACGGGTTAGGGTTAGGGTTAGGAAAAGGTTAGGGTTAGGGTACGGGTTAGGGTTAGGGTACGGGTTAGGGTTAGGGTTAGGGTTAGGGTTAGGGTTAGCGTACGGGTTAGGGTTAGGGTTAGGGTTAGGGTACGGGTTAGGGTTAGTGTACGGGTTAGGGTTAGGGTACAGGTTAGGGTTAGGGTTAGGGTTAGGGTACGGGTTAGGGTTAGTGTACGGGTTAGGGTTAGGGTTAGGGTACGGGTTAGGGTTAGTGTACGGGTTAGGGTTAGCGTACGGGTTAGGGTTAGCGTACGGGTTAGGGTTAGGGTTAGGGTTAGGGTACGGGTTTGGGTTAGTGTACGGGTTAGGGTTAGGGTTAGGGTTAGGGTTAGGGTTAGGGTACGGATTTGGGTTAGGGTTAGGTTTAGTGTTAGGGTTAAAGTACGGGTTAGGGTTAGGGTTAGGGATAGGGTTAGGTGTTAGGTGTTAGTGTGAGGGTAAGGGTTATGGTTAGGGTTAGGGTACGGGTTAGGGTTAGGGTTAGGGTTAGCGTTAGGGTACGGTGTAAGGTTACGGTACGGGTTAGGGTTAGGGATAGGGTACGGGTTAAGGTGAGGGTACGTGTTAGGGTTAGGGTACGGGTTAGGGTTAAGGTTAGGGTACGTGTTAGGGTTAGGGTTAGTAGTTAGGGTTAGGGTTAGGGTTAGGGTACGGGTACGGGTTAGGGTTAGGGTTAGGGTTAGGGTACAGTTTACGGTTAAGGTATGGGTTAGGGTTAGGGTACAGGTTAGGTTTAGGGTTAGGGGTTAGGGTTAGGTTTAGGGTTAGGTTTAGGTTACGAGTTAGGTTTAGGGTACGGGTTAGGGTTAGTGTTAGGGTTAGGGTTAGGGTTAGTGCAACGGTTAGTGTTAGGGTTAAGTTTAGGGTTAGTGTACGGGTTAGGGTTAGGGTACGGGTTAGGGTTAGTGTTAGTGTTAGGGTTAGGGTTAGGTTAGGGTTAGGGGTTAGGGTTAGTGTACGGGTTAGGGTTAGATTTAGGGTTAGGTTTAGGGTACGGATTAGGGTTAGGGTTAGGTTTAGTGTTAGGGTTAAAGTACGGGTTAGGGTTAGGGTTAGGGTTAGGGTTAGGTGTTAGGGGTTAGTGTTAGGGTAAGGGTTAGGGTTAGGGTTAGGGTACGGGTTAGGGTACGAGTTAGGGTTATGGTTAGGGTTGGGTACGGTTTAGGGTTAGGGTTAGGGTTCGGGTTGGGGTTAGGGTTAGGGTACGGGTTAGGGTTAGAGTTAGGGTTAGGGTAAGGGTTAGGGTACGGGTTAGGGTTAGGGTTAGGGTTAGGGTTATGTTTAGGGTATGTGTTAGGGTTAGGGTTATGGTAAGGTTTAGGGTTAGGGTACAGGTTAGAGTACGGGTTAGTGTTAGGGTACGGGTCAGGTTACGGGTTAGGGTTAGGATTAGGGTTAGGGTTAGGGCACGGGTTAGGGTTAGGGTACCGGTTAGGGATAGGGTACGGGTTAGGGTTAGGCTTAGCGAACGGGTTAGGGTTAGGGTTAGGGGTTAGGGTTAGGGTTAGGGTACGGGTTAGTGTTAGGGTACGGGTTAGTGTTAGGGTTAGGTTTAGGGTACGGGTTAGGGTTAGGGTACGGGTTAGGATTAGGGTTAGGGTACGGGTTAGGGTTAGGGTTGGGGGTTAGGGTTAGGGTTAGGGTTAGGGTTAGGGTTAGGGTACGGGTTAGGGTTAGGGTACGGGTTAGGTTTAGGGTTAGGGTTACGGTTAGCGTACGGGTTAGGGTTAGGTTTAGGGTTAGTGTACGGGTTAGGGTTAGGGTACGGGTTAGGGTTAGGGTTAGGAAAAAGTTAGGGTTAGGGTACGGGTTAGGGTTAGGTTACGGGTTAGGGTTAGGTTTAGGGTTAGGGTTAGGGTTAGCGTACGGGTTAGGGTTAGGGTTAGGGTACGGGTTAGGGTTAGTGTACGGGTTAGATTTAGGGTTAGGGTTAGGGTTAGGGTTAGGAAAGGGTTAGTGTTAGGGTTAGGGTTAGGGTTAGGGTACGGGTTAAGGTTAGGGATAGGGTACGGGTTAGGTTTAGGGTTAGGGTATGGGTTAGTGTTAGGGTTAGGGTTAGGGTTAGGGGTTAGGGGTTACGGTTAGGGTTATGGTTAGGGTGAGGGTTAGGGACGGATTAGGGTACGGGTTAGGGTTAGGGTTAGTTTTAGTGTTAGGGTACGGGTTAGTGTTAGGGTTAGTGTTAGGGTTAGGGTTAGGGTACGGGTTAGGGTACGGGTTAGGGTTAGGGTTAAGGTACGGGTTAGGGTTAGGGTTAGGGTTAGGGTTAGAGTTAGGGTACTGGTTAGGGTTAGGTTTAGGTTTCGGGTTTGGGTTAGGGTACGGGTTAGGGTTAGGGTTAGGTTTAGGCGTAGGTGTAGGGTATGGGTTAGGGTTAGGGTACGGGTTAGGGTTAGGGTTAGGGTACGGGTTAGGGTTAGGGTTAGGGTTAAGGTTAGGGTTAGGGTACGGGTTAGGGTTAGGGTTAGGGTTAGTGGTAGGGTTAGCGTACGGGTTAGGTTTAGGGTTCGGGTTAGGGTTAGGGTACGGTTTAGGGTTACGGTACGGGTTAGGGTACGGGTTAGGCTTAGGGTTAGGGTTAGGGTTAGCAAAGGGTTATGGTTAGGGTTAGGGTTAGGGTACGGGTTAGGGTTAGGTTTAGGGTATGGGTTAGGGTTAGGGTTAGGGTTAGTGTTAGGGTACGGGTTAGGGTTAGGGTTAGGGTTAGGGTTATGTTTAGGAAAGGGTTAGGGTTAGGGTACGGGTTAGGGTTAGGGTTAGGGTTAGGGTTAGGGTTAGGGTTAGGGTACGGGTTAGGGTTAGGGTTAGGGTACGGGTTAGGGTTAGGGTTGGGTTAGGGTTAGGGTTAGGGTTAGGGTACGGGTTAGGGTTAGGGTACGGATTAGGGTTAGGGTTAGGGTTAGTGTTAGGGTTAAAGTACGGGTTAGGGTTAGCGTTAGGGTACGGGTTAGGGTTAGGGGTTAGGGGTTAGTGTTAGGGTAAGTTTTAGGGTTAGGGTTAGGGTACGGTTTAGGGTACGAGTTAGGGTTAGGGTTAGGGTTGTGTACCGGTTAGGGTTAGGGTTAGGGTTCGGGTTGGGGTTAGGGTTAGGGTACGGGTTAGGGTTAGAGTTAGGGTTAGGGTAAGGGTTAGGGAACGGGTTAGGGTTCGGGTTAGGTTTAGGGTTAGGTTTAGGGTACGGGTTAGGGTTAGGTTTAGGGTAAGTGTTATGGTACGGGTTAGGGTTAGGGTACGGGTTAGGGTTAGGTTTAGGGTAAGGGTTGGGGCACGGGTTAGGTTTAGGGTACCATTTAGGGTTAGGGTACGGGTTAGGGTTAGGGTACGGGTTAGGGTTAGGATTAGGGTTAGGGTTAGGGTACGGGTTACGGTTAGGGTACGGGTTAGGGTTAGGGTTAGGGTACAGGTTAGGTTTAGGGTTAGGTGTTAGGGTTAGGGTTAGTGTTAGGTTTAGGTTACGGGTTAGGTTTAGGGTACGGGTTAGGGTTAGTGTTAGGGTTAGGGTTAGGGTTAGCGTAACGGTTAGGGTTAGGGTTAAGTTTAGGGTTATTGTACGGGTTAGGGTTAGGGTTAGGAAAGGGTTAGGGTTAAGGTTAGGGTTAGGGTTAGGGTTAGGGTTAGGGTACGGGTTAGGGTTAGTGTTAGTGTTAGGGTTAGGGTTAGGTTAGGGTTAGGGGTTAGGGTTAGTGTACGGGTTAGGGTTAGGGTTAGGGTAAGGGTACGGATTTGGTTAGGGTTAGGTTTAGTGTTAGGGTTAAAGTACGGGTTAGGGTTAGGGTTAGGGTTAGGGTTAGGTGTTAGGGGTTAGCGTTAGGGTAAGGGTTAGGGTTAGGGTTAGGGTACGGGTTAGGGTACGAGTTAGGGTTATGGTTAGGGTTGGGTACGGTTTAGGGTTAGGGTTAGGATTCGCGTTGGGGTTAGGGTTAGGTTACGGGTTAGGGTTAGAGTTAGGGTTAGGGTAAGGGTTAGGGTACGGGTTAGGGTTAGGGTTAGGGTTAGGCTTATGTTTAAGGTACGGGTTAGGGTTAGGGTTATGGTAAGCGTTAGGGTTAGGGTACGGGTTAGGGTACGGGTTAGTGTTAGGGTACGGGTCAGGGTACGGGTTAGGGTTAGGATTAGGGTTAGGGTTAGGGCACGGTTTAGGGTTAGGGTACCGGTTAGGGATAGGATACGGGTTAGGGTTAGGTTTAGCGTACCTGTTAGGGTTAGGGTTAGGGGTTAGGTTTAGGGTTAGGTTTAGGGTACGGGTTAGTGTTAGGGTACGGGATAGTGTTAGGGTTAGGTTTAGGGTACGGGTTAGGGTTAGGGTACGGGTTAAGATTAGGGTTAGGGTACGGGTTAGGGTTAGGGTTGGGGGTTAGGGTTAGGGTTAGGGTTAGGTTTAGGGTACGGGTTAGGGTTAGGGTACGGGTTAGGTTTAGGGTTAGGGTTACGGATAGCGTACGGGTTAGGGTTAGGGTTAGGGTTAGTGTACGGTTTAGGGTTAGGGTACGGGTTAGGGTTAGGGTTAGGAAAAGGTTAGGGTTAGGGTACGGGTTAGGGTTAGGGTACAGGTTAGGGTTAGGTTTAGGGTTAGGGTTAGGGTTAGGGTTAGCGTACGGGTTAGGGTTAGGGTTAGGGTTAGGGTACGGGTTAGGGTTAGTGTACGGGTTAGGGTTAGGGTACAGGTTAGTGTTAGGTTTAGGGTTAGGGTACGGGTTAGTGTTAGTGTACGGGTTAGGGTTAGGGTTAGGGTTAGGGTTAGCAAAGGGTTAGGGTTAGGGTTAGGGTTAGGGTACGGGTTAGGTTTAGGTTTAGGGTATGGCTTAGGGTTAGGGTTAGGGTTAGGGTACGGGTTAGGGTTAGGGTTAGGGTTATGTTTAGGAAAGGGTTAGGGTTAGGGTACGGTTTAGGGTTAGGGTTAGGGTTAGGGTTAGGGTACGGGTTAGGGTTAAGGTACGGGTTAGGGTTAGGGTACGTGTTAGGGTACGGGTTAGGGTTAGGGTTAGGGTACGGGTTAGGGTTAGGGTTGGGTTAGGGTTAGGGTTAGGGTTAGGGTACGGGTTAGGGTTAGGGTACGGATTAGGGTTAGGGTTAGGGTTAGTGTTAGGGTTAAAGTACTGGTTAGGGCTAGGGTTAGGGTTAGGGTTAGGGGTTAGGGGTTAGTGTGAGGGTAAGTTTTAGGGTTAGGTTTAGGGTACGGGTTAGGGTATGAGTTAGGGTTAGGGTTAGGGTTGTGTACGGATTAGGGTTAGGGTTAGTGTTCGGGTTGGGGTTAGGGTTAGGGTACGGGTTAGGGTTAGAGTTAGGGTTAGGGTAAGGGTTACGGTACGGGTTAGGGTTAGGGTTAGGGTTAGGGTTATGTTTAGGGTTCGGGTTAGGGTTAGGGTTATGGTAAGGGTTGGGTTAGGGTACGGGTTAGGGTACAGGTTTGTGTTAGGGTACGGGTCAGGGTACGGGTTAGGGTTAGGATTAGGGTTAGGGTTAGGGCACGGGTTAGGGTTAGGGTACCGGTTAGGGATAAGGGTACGGGTTAGGGTTAGGCTTAGCGTACGGGTTAGGGTTAGGGTTAGGGGTTAGGTTTATGGTTAGGGTTAGGGTACGGGTTAGTGTTAGGGTACGGGTTAGTGTTAGGGTTAGGTTTAGGGTACGGTTTAGGGTTAGGGTACGGGTTAGGATTAGGGTTAGGGTACGGGTTACGGTTAGGGTTGGGGGTTAGGGTTAGGGTTAGGGTTATGGTTAGGGTGCGGGTTAGGGTTAGGGTACGGGTGAGGGTTAGGGTTAGGAAAGGGTTAGGGTTAGGGTACGAGTTAGGGTTAGGGTACGGGTTAGGGTTAGGGTACGGGTTTGGGTACGGGTTAGGGTTAGGGTTAGGGTTAGTTTACGGGTTAGGGTTAGGGTACGGGTTAGGGTTAGGGTTAGGAAAGGGTTAGGGTTAGGGTACGAGTTAGGGTTAGGGTACGGGTTAGGGTTAGGGTACGGGTTTGGGTACGGGTTAGGGTTAGGGTTAGGGTTAGCGTACGGGTTAGGTTTAGGGTACGGTTAGGGTACGGGTTAGGTTTAGGGTACGGGTTAGGGTTAGGGTTAGGGGTTAGGGTTAGGGTTAGGGTTAGCGTTATTGTACGGTTTAGGGTTAGGGTACGGGTTAGGGTTAGGTATAGGGTACGGGTTAGGGTGAGGGTACGTGTTAGGGTTAGGGTACGGGTTAGGGTTAAGGTTAGGGTACTTGTTAGGGTTAGGGTTAGTAGTTAGGGTTAGGGTTAGGGTTAGGGTACAAGTTAGGGTTAGGGTTAGGGTTAGGGTTAGGGTACGGGTTACGGTTAGGGTACGGGTTAGGGTTAGGGTTAGGGTACAGGTTAGGTTTAGGGTTAGGGGTTAGGGTTTGGGTTAGGGTTAGGTTACGGGTTAGGGTTAGGGTACGGGTTAGGGTTAGGGTTAGGGTTAGGGTTAGGGTTAGTGTAACGGTTAGGGTTAGGGTTAGGTTTAGGGTTAGTGTACGGGTTAGGGTTAGGGTTAGGAAAGGGTTAGGGTTAGGGTTAGGGTTAGGGTTAGGGTTAGGGTACGGGTTAGGGTTAGTGTTAGTGTTAGTGTTAGGGTTAGGGTTAGGTTAGGGTTAGGGGTTAGGGTTAGTGTACGGGTTAGGGTTAGGGTTAGTGTTAGCGTTAGGGTATGGATTTGGGTTAGGGTTAGGTTTAGTGTTAGGGTTAAAGTACGGGTTAGGGTTAGGTTTAGGGTTAGGGTTAGGGTTAAGTGTTAGGGGTTAGTGTTAGGGTAAGGGTTATGGTTAGGGTTAGGGTACGGGTTAGGGTTAGGTTTAGGGTTAGCTTTAGGGTACGGTTTAGGGTTAGGGTACGGGTTAGGGTTAGGGATAGGGTACGGGTTAGGGTGAGGGTACGTGTTAGGGTTAGGGTACGGGTTAGGGTTAAGGTTAGGGTACGTGTTAGGGTTAGGGTTAGTAGTTAGGGTTAGGGTTAGGGTTAGGGTACGGGTTACGGTTAGGGTTAGGGTTAGGGTACGGGTTACGGTTAGGGTACGGGTTAGGGTTAGGTTTAGGTTACAGATTAGGTTTAGGGTTAGGGGTTAGGGTTAGGGTTAGGGTTAGGTTTAGGTTACGGGTTAGGCTTAGGGTAGGGGTTAGGGTTAGTGTTAGGGTTAGGGTTAGGGTTAGCGCAACGGTTAGGGTTAGGGTTAAGTTTAGGGTTAGTGTACGGGTTAGGGTTAGGTTACGGGTTAGGGTTAGTGTTAGTGTTAGGGTTAGGGTTAGGTTAGGGTTAGGGGTTAGGGTTAGTGTACGGGTTAGGGTTAGGGTTAGGGTTAGGGTTAGGGTTAGGCTTAGGGTACGGATTTGGATTAGGGTTAGGTTTAGTGTTAGGGTTAAAGTACGGGTTAGGGTTAGGGTTAGGGTTAGGATTAGGTTAGGGTTAGGGGTTAGGGTTAGTGTACGGGTTAGGGTTAGGTTACGGGTTAGGGTTAGGGTTAGGGTTAGGGTACGGGTTAGGGTTAGGTTTAGGGTTAGGGTTAGGGTACGGGTTAGGGTACGAGTTAGGGTTATGGTTAGTGTTGGGTACGGTTTAGGGTTAGGGTTAGGGTTCGCGTTGGGGTTAGGGTTAGGGTACGGGTTAGGGTTAGAGTTAGGGTTAGGGTAAGGGTTAGGGTACGGGTTAGGGTTAGGGTTAGGGTTAGGGTTATGTTTAAGGTACGGGTTAGGTTTAGGGTTATGGTAAGGGTTAAGGTTAGGGTACTGGTTAGGGTACGGGTTAGTGTTAGGGTACGGGTCAGGGTACGGGTTAGGGTTAGGATTAGGGTTAGGGTTAGGGCACGGGTTAGGGTTAGGGTACCGGTTAGGGATAGGGTACGGGTTAGGGTTAGGTTTAGCGTACGGGTTAGGGTTAGGGTTAGGGGTTAGGGTTAGGGTTAGGGTTAGGGTACGGGTTAGTGTTAGGGTACGGGTTAGTGTTAGGGTTAGGTTTAGGGTACGGGTTAGGGTTAGGGTACGGGTTAAGATTAGGGTTAGGTTACGGGTTAGGGTTAGGTTTGGGGGTTAGGGTTAGGGTTACGGTTAGGGTTAGGGTACGGGTTAGGGTTAGGGTACGGGTTAGGTTTAGGGTTAGGGTTACGGTTAGCGTACGGGTAGGGTTAGGGTTAGGGTTAGTGTACGGGTTAGGGTTAGGTTACGGGTTAGGGTTAGGGTTAGGAAAAGGTTAGGGTTAGGGTACGGGTTAGGGTTAGGGTACGGGTTAGGGTTAGGGTTAGGGTTAGGGTTAGGGTTAGCGTACGGGTTAGGGTTAGGGTTAGGGTTAGGGTACGGGTTAGGGTTAGTGTACGGGTTAGGGTTAGGGTACAGGTTAGGGTTAGGGTTAGGGTTAGGGTACGGGTTAGGGTTAGTGTACGGGTTAGGGTTAGGGTTAGGGTACGGGTTAGGGTTAGTGTACGGGTTAGGGTTAGCGTACGGGTTAGGGTTAGCGTACGGGTTAGGGTTAGGGTTAGGGTTAGGGTACGGGTTTGGGTTAGTGTACGGGTTAGGGTTAGGGTTAGGGTTAGGGTTAGGGTTAGGGTACGGATTTGGGTTAGGGTTAGGTTTAGTGTTAGGGTTAAAGTACGGGTTAGGGTTAGGGTTAGGGTTAGGGTTAGGTGTTAGGGGTTAGTGTTAGGGTAAGGGTTAGGGTTAGGGTTAGGGTACGGGTTAGGGTACGAGTTAGGGTTATGGTTAGTGTTGGGTACGGTTTAGGGTTAGGGTTAGGGTTCGCGTTGGGGTTAGGGTTAGGGTACGGGTTAGGGTTAGAGTTAGGGTTAGGGTAAGGGTTAGGGTACGGGTTAGGGTTAGGGTTAGGGTTAGGGTTATGTTTAAGGTACGGGTTAGGTTTAGGGTTATGGTAAGGGTTAAGGTTAGGGTACTGGTTAGGGTACGGGTTAGTGTTAGGGTACGGGTCAGGGTACGGGTTAGGGTTAGGATTAGGGTTAGGGTTAGGGCACGGGTTAGGGTTAGGGTACCGGTTAGGGATAGGGTACGGGTTAGGGTTAGGTTTAGCGTACGGGTTAGGGTTAGGGTTAGGGGTTAGGGTTAGGGTTAGGGTTAGGGTACGGGTTAGTGTTAGGGTACGGGTTAGTGTTAGGGTTAGGTTTAGGGTACGGGTTAGGGTTAGGGTACGGGTTAAGATTAGGGTTAGGTTACGGGTTAGGGTTAGGTTTGGGCGTTAGGGTTAGGGTTACGGTTAGGGTTAGGGTACGGGTTAGGGTTAGGGTACGGGTTAGGTTTAGGGTTAGGGTTACGGTTAGCGTACGGGTAGGGTTAGGGTTAGGGTTAGTGTACGGGTTAGGGTTAGGTTACGGGTTAGGGTTAGGGTTAGGAAAAGGTTAGGGTTAGGGTACGGGTTAGGGTTAGGGTACGGGTACGGGTTAGGGTTAGGGTTAGGGTTAGGGTTAGCGTACGGGTTAGGGTTAGGGTTAGGGTTAGGGTACGGGTTAGGGTTAGTGTACGGGTTAGGGTTAGGGTACAGGTTAGGGTTAGGGTTAGGGTTAGGGTACGGGTTAGGGTTAGTGTACGGGTTAGGGTTAGGGTTAGGGTACGGGTTAGGGTTAGTGTACGGGTTAGGGTTAGCGTACGGGTTAGGGTTAGCGTACGGGTTAGGGTTAGGGTTAGGGTTAGGGTACGGGTTTGGGTTAGTGTACGGGTTAGGGTTAGGGTTAGGGTTAGGGTTAGGGTTAGGGTACGGATTTGGGTTAGGGTTAGGTTTAGTGTTAGGGTTAAAGTACGGGTTAGGGTTAGGGTTAGGGTTAGGGTTAGGTGTTAGGGGTTAGTGTGAGGGTAAGGGTTATGGTTAGGGTTAGGGTACGGGTTAGGGTTAGGGTTAGGGTTAGCGTTAGGGTACGGTGTAAGGTTACGGTACGGGTTAGGGTTAGGGATAGGGTACGGGTTAAGGTGAGGGTACGTGTTAGGGTTAGGGTACGGGTTAGGGTTAAGGTTAGGGTACGTGTTAGGGTTAGGGTTAGTAGTTAGGGTTAGGGTTAGGGTTAGGGTACGGGTACGGGTTAGGGTTAGGGTTAGGGTTAGGGTACAGTTTACGGTTAGGGTATGGGTTAGGGTTAGGGTACAGGTTAGGTTTAGGGTTAGGGGTTAGGGTTAGGGTTAGGGTTAGGTTTAGGTTACGAGTTAGGTTTAGGGTACGGGTTAGGGTTAGTGTTAGGGTTAGGGTTAGGGTTAGCGCAACGGTTAGGGTTAGGGTTAAGTTTAGGGTTAGTGTACGGGTTAGGGTTAGGGTACGGGTTAGGGTTAGTGTTAGTGTTAGGGTTAGGGTTAGGTTAGGGTTAGGGGTTAGGGTTAGTGTACGGGTTAGGGTTAGATTTAGGGTTAGGTTTAGGGTACGGATTTGGGTTAGGGTTAGGTTTAGTGTTAGGGTTAAAGTACGGGTTAGGGTTAGGGTTAGGGTTAGGGTTAGGTGTTAGGGGTTAGTGTTAGGGTAAGGGTTAGGGTTAGGGTTAGGGTACGGGTTAGGGTACGAGTTAGGGTTATGGTTAGGGTTGGGTACAGTTTAGGGTTAGGGTTAGGGTTCGGGTTGGGGTTAGGGTTAGGGTACGGGTTAGGGTTAGAGTTAGGGTTAGGGTAAGGGTTAGGGTACGGGTTAGGTTTAGGGTTAGGGTTAGGGTTATGTTTAGGGTATGTGTTAGGGTTAGGGTTATGGTAAGGGTTAGGGTTAGGGTACAGGTTAGAGTACGGGTTAGTGTTAGGGTATGGGTCAGGGTACGGGTTAGGGTTAGGATTAGGGTTAGGGTTAGGGCACGGGTTAGGGTTAGGGTACCGGTTAGGGATAGGGTACGGGTTAGGGTTAGGCTTAGCGAACGGGTTAGGGTTAGGGTTAGGGGTTAGTGTTAGGGTTAGGGTACGGGTTAGTGTTAGGGTACGGGTTAGTGTTAGGGTTAGGTTTAGGGTACGGGTTAGGGTTAGGGTACGGGTTAGGATTAGGG
>JAVLSZ010000028.1:62284281-62291781 GCA_032313775.1 Urocyon cinereoargenteus | reverse complement strand
GGGTTATGGTTAGGGTTGGGTACGGTTTAGGGTTAGGGTTAGGGTTCGGGTTGGGGTTAGGGTTAGGGTACGGGTTAGGGTTAGAGTTAGGGTTAGGGTAAGTGTTAGGGTACGGGTTAGGGTTAGGGTTAGGGTTAGGGTTATGTTTAGGGTACGGGTTAGGGTTAGGGTTATGGTAAGGGTTAGGGTTAGGGTACGGGTTAGGGTACGGGTTAGTGTTAGGGTACGGGTCAGGGTACGGGTTAGGGTTAAGGTTAGGGTACGTGTTAGGGTTAGGGTTAGTAGTTAGGGTTAGGGTTAGAGTTAGGGTACGAGTTAGGGTTAGGGTTAGGGTTAGGGTTAGGGTACGGGTTACGGTTAGGGTACGGGTTAGGGTTAGGGTTAGGGTACAGGTTAGGTTTAGGGTTAGGGGTTAGGGTTTGGGTTAGGGTTAGGGTTAGGGTACAGGTTAGGTTTAGGGTTAGGGGTTAGGGTTTGGGTTAGGGTTAGGTTACGGGTTAGGGTTAGGGTACGGGTTAGTGTTAGTGTTAGGGTTAGGGTTAGGGTTAGCGTAACGGTTAGGGTTAGGGTTAGGTTTAGGGTTAGTGTACGGGTTAGGGTTAGGGTTAGGAAAGGGTTAGTGTTAGGGTTAGGGTTAGCGTTAGGGTACGGTTTAGGGTTAGGGTACGGGTTAGGGTTAGGGTTAGGGTACGGGTTAGGGTTAGGGTTAGGGTTAGGGTTAGGGTACGGGTTACGGTTAGGGTACGGGTTAGGGTTAGGTTTAGGGTACAGGTTAGGTTTAGGGTTAGGGGTTAGGGTTAGGGTTAGGGTTAGGTTTAGGTTACGGGTTAGGCTTAGGGTAGGGGTTAGGGTTAGTGTTAGGTTTAGGGTTAGGGTTAGCGCAACGGTTAGGGTTAGGGTTAAGTTTAGGGTTAGTGTACGGGTTAGGGTTAGGTTACGGGTTAGGGTTAGTGTTAGTGTTAGGGTTAGGGTTAGGTTAGGGTTAGGGGTTAGGGTTAGTGTACGGGTTAGGGTTAGGGTTAGGGTTAGGGTTAGGGTTAGTGTTAGTGTTAGGGTTAGGGTTAGGTTAGGGTTAGGGGTTAGGGTTAGTGTACGGGTTAGGGTTAGGGTTAGGGTTAGGGTTAGGGTTAGGGTACGGATTTGGGTTAGGGTTAGGTTTAGTGTTAGGGTTAAAGTACGGGTTTGGGTTAGGGTTAGGGTTAGGGTTAGGTGTTAGGGGTTAGTGTTAGGGTAAGGTTTAGGGTTAGGGTTAGGGTACGGGTTAGGGTACGAGTTAGGGTTATGGTTAGGGTTGGGTACAGTTTAGGGTTAGGGTTAGGGTTCGGGTTGGGGTTAGGGTTAGGGTACGTGTTAGGGTTAGAGTTAGGGTTAGGGTAAGGGTTAGGGTACGGGTTAGGGTTAGGGTTAGGGTTATGTTTAGGGTACGGGTTAGGGTTAGGGTTATGGTAAGGTTAGGGTTAGGGTACGGGTTAGGGTACGGGTTAGTGTTAGGGTACGGGTCAGGGTACGGGTTAGGGTTAGGATTAGGGTTAGGGTTAGGGCACGGGTTAGGGTTAGGTTACCGGTTAGGGATAGGGTACGGGTTAGGGTTAGGCTTAGCGAACGGGTTAGGGTTAGGGTTAGGGGTTAGGGTAGGGTTAGGGTTAGGGTACGGGTTAGTGTTAGGGTACGGGTTAGTGTTAGGGTTAGGTTTAGGGTACGGGTTAGGGTTAGGGTACGGGTTAGGATTAGGGTTAGGGTACGGGTGAGGGTTAGGGTTGGGGGTTAGGGTTAGAGTTAGGGTTAGGGTTAGGGTTAGGGTTAGGGTTAAGGTACGGGTTAGGGTTAGGGTTAGGGTTAGGGTTAGGGTTAGAGTTACGGTACGGGTTAGGGTTAGGTTTAGGTTTAGGGTTAGGGTTAGGGTACGGGTTTGGGTTAGGGTTAGGTTTAGGCGTAGGGGTAGGATATGGGTTAGGGTTAGGGTACGGGTTAGGGTTAGGGTTAGGGTACGGGTTAGGGTTAGGGTTAGGGTTAAGGTTAGGGTTAGGTTACGTGTTAGGGTTAGGGTTAGGGTTAGTGGTAGGGTTAGTGTACGGGTTAGGGTTAGGGTTCGGGTTAGGGTTAGGGTACGGTTTAGGGTTAGGGTACGGGTTAGGTTTAGGGTTAGGGTTAGGGTTAGGGTTAGCAAAGGGTTATGGTTAGGGTTAGGGTTAGGGTACGGGTTAGGGTTAGGTTTAGGGTATGGGTTAGAGTTAGGGTTAGGGTTAGGGTTAGGGTACGGGTTAGGGTTAGGGTTAGGGTTATGTTTAGGAAAGGGTTAGGGTTAGGGTACGGGTTAGGGTTAGGGTTAGGGTTAGGGTTAGGGTACGGGTTAGGGTTAAGTTACGGGTTAGGGTTAGGGTACGTGTTAGGGTACGGGTTAGGGTTAGGGTTAGGGTACGGGTTAGGGTTAGGGTTGGGTTAGGTTTAGGGTTAGGGTTAGGGTACGGGTTAGGGTTAGGGTACGGATTAGGGTTAGGGTTAGGGTTAGTGTTAGGGTTAAAGTACGGGTTAGGGTTAGGGTTAGGGTTAGGGTTAGGGTTAGGGGTTAGGGGTTAGTGTTAGTGTAAGTTTTAGGGTTAGGGTTAGAGTACGGGTTAGGGTACGAGTTAGGGTTAGGGTTAGGGTTGTGTACGGGTTAGGGTTAGGGTTAGGGTTCGGGTTGGGGTTAGGGTTAGGGTACGGGTTAGGGTTAGAGTTATGGTTAGGGTAAGGGTTAGGGAACGGGTTAGGGTTAGGGTTAGGTTTAGGGTTAGGTTTAGGGTACGGGTTAGGGTTAGGGTTAGGGTAAGGGTTATGGTACGGGTTAGGTTAGGGTACGGGATAGGATTAGGGTTAGGGTAAGGGTTAGGGCATGGGTTAGGTTTAGGGTACCAGTTAGGGTTAGGGTACGGGTTAGGGTTAGGGTACGGGTTAGGGTTAGGGTTAGGGTTAGGGTTAGGGTACGGGTTACGGTTAGGGTACGGGTTAGGGTTAGGGTTAGGGTACAGGTTAGGTTTAGGGTTAGGGGTTAGGGTTAGGGTTAGGGTTAGGTTTAGGTTACGGGTTAGGTTTAGGGTACGGGTTAGGGTTAGTGTTAGGGTTAGGGTTAGGGTTAGCGTAACGGTTAGGGTTAGGGCTAAGTTTAGGGTTATTTTACGGGTTACGGTTAGGGTTAGGAAAGGGTTCGGGTTAAGGTTAGGGTTAGGGTTAGGGTTAGGGTTAGGGTACGGGTTAGGGTTAGTGTTAGTGTTAGGGTTAGGGTTAGGTTAGGGTTAGGGGTTAGGGTTAGTGTACGGGTTAGGGTTAGGGTTAGGGTTAGGGTACGGATTTGGGTTAGGGTTAGGTTTAGTGTTAGGGTTAAAGTACGGGTTAGGGTTAGGGTTAGGGTTAGGGTTAGGTGTTAGGGGTTAGCGTTAGGGTAAGGGTTAGGGTTAGGGTTAGGGTACGGGTTAGGGTACGAGTTAGGGTTATGGTTAGGGTTGGGTACGTTTTAGGGTTAGGGTTAGGGTTCGCGTTGGGTTTAGGGTTAGGGTACGGGTTAGGGTTAGAGTTAGGGTTAGGGTAAGGGTTAGGGTACGGGTTAGGGTTAGGGTTAGGGATAGGGTTATGTTTAAGGTACGGGTTAGGGTTAGGGTTATGGTAAGGGTTAGGGTTAGGGTACGGGTTAGGGTACGGTTTAGTGTTAGGGTACGGGTCAGGGTACGGGTTAGGGTTAGGATTAGGGTTAGGGTTAGGGCACGGGTTAGGGTTATGGTACCGGTTAGGGATAGAGTACGTGTTAGGGTTAGGTTTAGCGTACGGGTTAGGGTTAGGGTTAGGGGTTAGGGTTAGGGTTAGTGTTAGGGTTAGGGTTAGCGTACGGGTTAGGGTTAGGGTTAGGGTTAGGGTTAGGGGTTAGGGGTTAGTGTTAGGGTAAGGGTTAGGGTTAGGGTTAGGGTTAGGGTTAGGATAGGTTTAGGGGTTAGGGTTAGTGTACGGGTAGGGTTAGGTTTAGTGTTAGGGTTAATGTCCGGGTTAGGGTTAGGGTTAGGGTTAGTTTTAGGGTTAGGGTTAGGGTACCGGTTAGGGATAGGGTACGGGTTAGGGTTAGGTTTAGCGTACGGGTTAGGGTTAGGGTTAGGGGTTAGGGTTAGGGTTAGGGTTAGGGTACGGGTTAGTGTTAGGGTACGGGTTATTGTTAGGGCTAGGTTTAGGGTACGGGTTAGGGTTAGGGTACGGGTTAAGATTAGGGTTAGGGTACGGGTTAGTGTTCGGGTTGGGGGTTAGGGTTAGGGTTATGGTTAGGGTTAGGGTACGGGTTAGGGTTAGGGTACGGGTTAGGTTTAGGGTTAGGGTTACGGTTAGCGTACGGGTTAGGGTTAGGGTTAGGGTTAGTGTACGGGTTAGGGTTAGGGTACGGGTTAGGGTTAGGGTTAGGAAAAGGTTAGGGTTAGGGTACGGGTTAGGGTTAGGGTACGGGTTAGGGTTAGGGTTAGGGTTAGGGTTAGGGTTAGCGTACGGGTTAGGGTTAGGTTTAGGGTTAGGGTACGGGTTAGGGTTAGTGTACGGGTTAGGGTTAGGGTACAGGTTAGGGTTAGGGTTAGGGTTAGGGTACGGGTTAGGTTTAGTGTACGGGTTAGGGTTAGGGTTAGGGTACGGGTTAGGGTTAGTGTACGGGTTAGGGTTAGCGTACGGGTTAGGGTTAGGTTTAGGGTTAGGGTTAGAGTTAGGGTACGGATTTGGGTTAGGGTTAGTTTTAGTGTTAGGGTTAAAGTACGGGTTAGGGTTAGGGTTAGTGTTAGGGTTAGGGTTAGGTGTTAGGGGTTAGTGTTAGGGTAAGGGTTATGGTTAGGGTTAGGGTACGGGTTAGGGTTAGGTTAGGGTTAGCGTTAGGGTACGGTTTAAGGTTCGCGTACGGGTTAGGGTTAGGGATAGGGTACGGGTTAGGGTGAGGGTACGTGTTAGGGTTAGGGTACGGGTTAGGGTTAAGGTTAGGGTACGTGTTAGGGTTAGGGTTAGTAGTTAGGGTTAGGGTTAGGGTTAGGGTACGGGTACGGGTTAGGGTTAGGGTAGGGTTAGGGTACAGTTTACGGTGAGGGTACGGGTTAGGGTTAGGGTTAGGGTACAGGTTAGGTTTAGGGTTAGGGGTTATGGTTAGGGTTAGGGTTAGGTTTAGGTTACGGGTTAGGTTTAGGTTACGGGTTAGGGTTAGTGTTAGGGTTAGGGTTAGGGTTAGCGTAACGGTTAGGGTTAGGGTTAAGTTTAGGTTTAGTGTACAGGTTAGGGTTAGGGTTAGGAAAGGGTTAGGGTTAAGGTTAGGGTTAGGGTTAGGGTTAGGGTTAGGGTACGGGTTAGGGTTAGTGTTAGTGTTAGGGTTACTGTTAGGTTAGGGTTAGGGGTTAGGGTTAGTGTACGGGTTAGGGTTAGGGTTAGGGTTAGGGTTAGGGTACGGGTTAGGGTTAGGGTTAGGGTTAGGGTTAGGTGTTAGGGGTTAGTGTTAGGGTAAGGGTTAGGGTTAGGGTTAGGGTTAGGGTTAGGTTAGGGTTAGGGGTTAGGGTTAGTGTACGGGTTAGGGTTAGGTTTAGTGTTAGGGTTAATGTCCGGGTTAGGGTTTGGGTTAGGGTTAGGGTTAGGTGTTAGTGGTTAGTGTTAGGGTAAGGGTTAGGGTTAGCGTTAGGGTACGGGTTAGGGTACGAGTTAGGGTTATGGTTAGGTTTGGGTACGGTTTACGGTTAGGGTTAGGGTTCGGGTTGGGGTTAGGGTTAGGGTACGGGTTAGGGTTAGAGTTAGGGTTAGGGTAAGTGTTAGGGTACGGGTTAGGGTTAGGGTTAGGGTTATGTTTAGGGTACGGGTTAGTGTTAGGGTTATGGTAAGGGTTAGGGTTAGGGTACGGGTTAGGGTACGGGTTAGTGTTAGGGTACGGGTCAGGGTACGGGTTAGGGTTAGGATTAGGGTTAGGGTTAGGGCACGGGTTAGGGTTAGGGTACCGGTTAGGGATAGGGTACGGGTTAGGGTTAGGCTTAGCGTACGGGTTAGGGTTAGGTTTAGGGGTTAGGGTTAGGGTTAGTGTTAGGGTACGGGTTAGTGTTATGGTACGGGTTAGTGTTAGGGTTAGGTTTAGGGTACGGGTTAGGGTTAGGGTACGGGTTAGGGTTAGGGTTAGGGTTAGGGTTAGGTGTTAGGGGTTTGTGTTAGGGTAAGGGTTAGGGTTAGGGTTAGGGTTAGGGTTAGGTTAGGGTTAGGGGTTAGGGTTAGTGTACGGGTTAGGGTTAGGTTTAGTGTTAGGGTTAATGTCCGGGTTAGGGTTAGGGTTAGGGTTAGTTTTAGGGTTAGGGTTAGGGTACCGGTTAAGGATAGGGTACGGGTTAGGGTTAGGTTTAGCGTACGGGTTAGGGTTAGGGTTAGGGTTTAGGGTTAGCGCTAGGGTTAGGGTACGGGTTAGTGTTAGGGTACGGGTTAGTGTTAGGGTTAGGATTAGGGTACGGGTTAGGGTTAGGGTACGGGTTAAGATTAGGGTTAGGGTTCGGGTTAGGGTTAGGGTTGGGGGTTAGGGTTAGGGTTAGGGTTAGGGTACGGGTTAGGGTTAGGGTACGGGTTAGGTTTAGGGTTAGGGTTACGGTTAGCGTACGGGTTAGGGTTAGGGTTAGGGTTAGTGTACGGGTTAGGGTTAGGGTACGGGTTAGGGTTAGGGTTAGGAAAAGGTTAGGGTTAGGGTACGGGTTAGGGTTAGGGTACGGGTTAGGGTTAGGTTTAGGGTTAGGTTTAGGGTTAGGGTTAGAGTTAGCGTACGGGTTAGATTTAGGGTTAGGGTTAGGGTACGGGTTAGGGTTAGTGTACGGGTTAGGGTTAGGGTACAGGTTAGGGTTAGGGTTAGGGTTAGGGTACTGGTTAGGGTTAGTGTACGGGTTAGGGTTAGGGTTAGGGTACGGGTTAGGGTTAGTGTACGGGTTAGGGTTAGCGTACGGGTTAGGGTTAGTGTACGGGTTAGGGTTAGGGTTAGGGTTAGGGTACGGGTTAGGGTTAGTGTACGGGTTAGGGTTAGGGTTAGGGTTAGGGTTAGGGTACGGATTTGGGTTAGGGTTAGTTTTAGTGTTAGGGTTAAAGTACGGGTTAGGGTTAGGGTTAGGGTTAGGGTTAGGGTTAGGTGTTAGGGGTTAGTGTTAGGGTAAGGGTTATGGTTAGGGTTAGGGTACGGGTTAGGGTTAGGGTTAGGGTTAGCGTTAGGGTACGGTTTAAGGTTAGGGTACGGGTTAGGGTTAGGGATAGGGTACGGGTTTGGGAAGGGTACGTTTTAGGGTTAGGGTACGGGTTAGGGTTAAGGTTAGGGTACGTGTTAGGGTTAGGGTTAGTAGTTAGTGTTAGGGTTAGGGTTAGGGTACGGGTACGGGTTAGGGTTAGGGTTAGGGTTAGGGTACAGTTTACGGTGAGGGTACGGGTTAGGGTTAGGGTTAGGGTACAGGTTAGGTTTAGGGTTTTGGGGTTAGGGTTAGGGTTAGGGTTAGGTTTAGGTTACGGGTTAGG
>JAVLSZ010000028.1:62269281-62274281 GCA_032313775.1 Urocyon cinereoargenteus | reverse complement strand
AGGTGTTAGGGGTTAGTGTTAGGGTAAGGGTTAGGGTTAGGGTTAGGGTACGGGTTAGGGTACGAGTTAGGGTTATGGTTAGGGTTGGGTACGGTTTAGGGTTAGGGTTAGGGTTCGGGTTGGGGTTAGGGTTAGGGTACGGGTTAGGGTTAGAGTTAGGGTTAGGGTAAGTGTTAGGGTACGGGTTAGGGTTAGGGTTAGGGTTAGGGTTATGTTTAGGGTACGGGTTAGTGTTAGGGTTATGGTAAGGGTTAGGGTTAGGGTACGGGTTAGGGTACGGGTTAGTGTTAGGGTACGGGTCAGGGTACGGGTTAGGGTTAGGATTAGGGTTAGGGTTAGGGCACGGGTTAGGGTTAGGGTACCGGTTAGGGATAGGGTACGGTTTAGGGTTAGGCTTAGCGTACGGGTTAGGGTTCGGGTTAGAGTTAGGGTTAGGGTTAGGGTTAGGGTACGGGTTAGTGTTAGGGTACGGGTTAGTGTTAGGGTTAGGTTTAGGGTACGGGTTAGGGTTAGGGAAAGGGTTAGGATTAGGGTTAGGGTACGGGTTAGGGTTAGGGTTTGGGGTTAGGGTTAGGGTTAGGGTTAGATTACGGGTTAGGGTTAGGGTACGCGTTAGGTTTAGGGTTAGGGTTACGGTTAGCGTACGGTTTAGGGTTAGGGTTAATGTTAGTGTACGGGTTAGGGTTAGGGTACGGGTTAGGGTTAGGGTTAGGAAAAGGTTAGGGTTAGGGTACGGGTTAGGGTTAGGGTACGGGTTAGGGTTAGGGTTAGGGTTAGGGTTAGCGTACGGGTTAGGGTTAGGGTTAGGGTTAGGGTACGGGTTAGGGTTAGTGTTCGGGTTAGTGTTAGGGTTAGGGTTAGGGTTAGGGTTAGGGTTAGGAAAGGGTTAGTGTTAGGGTTAGGGTTAGGGTTAGGGTATGGGTTATGGTTAGGGATAGGGTACGGGTTAGGGTTAGGGTTAGGGTACGGGTTAGGGTTAGGGTTAGGGTTAGGGTTAGGTTTAGGGGTTAGGGGTTACGGTTGGGGTTATGGTTAGGGTGAGGGTTAGGGTACGGATTAGGGTACGGGTTAGGGTTAGGTTTAGTGTTAGGGTACGGGTTAGTGTTAGGGTTAGTGTTAGGGTTAGGGTTAGTGTACGGGTTAGGGTTAGGGTTAGGGTTAGGGTTAAGGTACGGGTTAAGGTTAGGGTTAGGGTTAGGGTTAGAGTTAGGGTACGGGTTAGGGTTAGGTTTAGGTTTAGGGTTAGGGTTAGGGTACTGTTTAGGGTTAGGGTTAGGTTTAGGCGTAGGTGTAGGGTATGGGTTAGGGTTAGGGTACGGGTTAGGGTTAGGGTTAGGGTTAGGGTAAAGGTTAGGGTTAGGGTACGGGTTAGGGTTAGGGTTAGGGTTAGTGGTAGGGTTAGCGTACGGGTTAGGGTTAGGGTTCGGGTTAGGGTTAGGTTACGGTTTAGGGTTAGGGTACGGGTTAGGGTTAGGGTTAGGGTTAGGGTTAGGGTTAGGGTTAGCAAAGGGTTAGGGTTAGGGTTAGGGTTAGGGTATGGGTTAGGGTTAGGTTTAGGGTATGGGTTAGGGTTAGGGTTAGGGTTAGGGTTAGGGTACGGGTTAGGGTTAGGGTTAGGGTTAGGGTTAGGTTTAGGAAAGGGTTAGGGTTAGGGTACGGGTTAGGGTTAGGGTTAGGGTTAGGTTACGGGTTAGGGTTAGGGTTAGGGTTAGGGTTAGGGTTAGGGTTAGGTTTAGGGTACGGGTTAGGGTTAGGGTACGGGTTAGGTTTAGGGTTAGGGTTACGGTTAGCGTACGGTTTAGGGTTAGGGTTAATGTTAGTGTACGGGTTAGGGTTAGGGTACGGGTTAGGGTTAGGGTTAGGAAAAGGTTAGGGTTAGGGTACGGGTTAGGGTTAGGGTACGGTTTAGGGTTAGGGTTAGGGTTCGGGTTAGTGTTAGGGTTAGGGGTTAGGGGTTAGTGTTAGGGTAAGTGTTAGGGTTAGGGTTAGGGTACGGGTTAGGGTACGAGTTAGGGTTAGGGTTAGGGTGGGTACGGGTAAGGGTTAGGTTTAGGGTTCGGGTTGGGGTTAGGGTTAGGGTACGGGTTAGGGTTAGAGTTAGGGTTAGGGTAAGGGTTAGGGAACGGGTTAGGGTTAGGGTTAGGTTTAGGGTTAGGTTTAGGGTACGGGTTAGGTTTAGGGTTAGGGTAAGGGTTATGGTACGGGTTAGGGTTAGGGTACGGGTTAGGATTAGGGTTAGGGTAAGGGTTAGGGCACGGATTAGGTTTAGGGTACCAGTTAGGGTTAGGGTACGGATTAGGGTTAGGGTTAGCGTACGGGTTAGGGTTAGGGTTAGGGGTTAGGGTTAGAGTTAGTGTTAGGGTTAGGGTTAGGGTTAGGGTACGGGTTAGGGTTAGGGTTAGGTTTAGGGTACGGGTTAGAGTTAGGGTACGGGTTAGGTTTAGGCTTAGGGTTACGGTTAGCGTACGGGTTAGGTTTAGGGTTAGGGTTAGTGTACGGGTTAGGGTTAGGGTACGGGTTAGGGTTAGGGTTAGGAAAAGGTTAGGGTTAGGGTACGGGTTAGGGTTAGGGTACGGGTTAGGGTTAGGGTTAGGGTTAGGGTTAGGGTTAGGGTTAGCGTACGGGTTAGGGTTAGGGTTAGGGTTAGGGTACGGGTTAGGGTTAGTGTACGGGTTAGGGTTGGGGTACAGGTTAGGGTTAGGGTTAGGGTACGGGTTAGGGTTAGTGTACGGGTTAGGGTTAGGGTTAGGGTACGGGTTAGGGTTAGTGTACGGGTTAGGGTTAGCGTACGGGTTAGGGTTAGTTTACGGGTTAGGGTTAGGGTTAGGATTAGGGTACGGGTTAGGATTAGTGTACGGGTTAGAGTTAGGGTTAGGGTTAGGGTTAGGGTACGGATTTGGGTTAGGGTTAGTTTTAGTGTTAGGGTTAAAGTACGGGTTAGGGTTAGGGTTAGGGTTAGGGTTAGGGTTAGGGTTAGGTGTTAGGGGTTAGTGTTAGGGTAAGGGTTATGGTTAGGGTTAGGGTACGGGTTAGGGTTAGGGTTAGGGTTAGCGTTAGGGTACGGTTTAAGGTTAGGGTACGGGTTAGGGTTAGGGATAGGGTACGGGTTAGGGTAGGGTACGTGTTAGGGTTAGGGTACGGGTTAGGGTTAAGGTTAGGGTACGTGTTAGGGTTAGGTTTAGTAGTTAGGGTTAGGGTTAGGGTTAGGGTACGGGTACGGGTTAGGGTTAGGGTTAGGGTTAGGGTACAGTTTACGGTTAGGGTACGGGTTAGGGTTAGGGTTAGGGTACAGGTTAGGTTTAGGGTTTTGGGGTTAGGTTTAGGGTTAGGGTTAGGTTTAGGTTACGGGTTAGGTTTAGGGTACGGGTTAGGGTTAGTGTTAGGGTTAGGGTTAGGGTTAGCGTAACGGTTAGGGTTAGGGTTAAGTTTAGGGTTAGTGTACAGGTTAGGGTTAGGGTTAGGAAAGGGTTATGGTTAAGGTTAGGGTTAGGGTTAGGGTTAGGGTTAGGGTTAGGGTACGGGTTAGGGTTAGTGTTAGTGTTAAGGTTAGGGTTAGGTTAGGGTGAGGGGTTAGGGTTAGTGTACGGGTTAGGTTTAGGGTTAGGGTTAGGGTTAGGGTACGGGTTAGGGTTAGGGTTAGGGTTAGGGTTAGGTGTTAGGGGTTAGTGTTAGGGTAAGGGTTAGGGTTATGGTTAGGGTTAGGGTTAGGTTAGGGTTAGGGTTTAGTGTTAGTGTACGGGTTAGGGTTAGGATTAGTGTTAGGGTTAATGTCCGGGTTAGGGTTTGGGTTAGGGTTAGGGTTAGGTGTTAGGGGTTAGTGTTAGGGTAAGGGTTAGGGTTAGGGTTAGGGTACGGGTTAGGGTACGAGTTAAGGTTATGGTTAGGGTTGGGTACGGTTTAGGGTTAGGGTTAGGGTTCGGGTTGGGGTTAGGGTTAGGGTACGGGTTAGGGTTAGAGTTAGGGTTAGGGTAAGTGTTAGGGTACGGGTTAGGGTTAGGGTTAGGGTTAGGGTTATGTTTAGGGTACGGGTTAGTGTTAGGGTTATGGTAAGGGTTAGGGTTAGGGTACGGGTTAGGGTACGGGTTAGTGTTAGGGTACGGGTCAGGGTATGGGTTAGGGTTAGGATTAGGGTTAGGGTTAGGGCACGGGTTAGGGTTAGGGTACCGGTTAGGGATAGGGTACAGTTTAGGGTTAGGCTTAGCGTACGGGTTAGGGTTAGGGTTAGGGGTTAGGGTTAGGGTTAGGGTACGGGTTAGTGTTAGGGTACGGGTTAGTGTTAGGGTTAGGTTTAGGGTACGGGTTAGGGTTAGGGTAAGGGTTAGGATTAGGGTTAGGGTACGGGTTAGGGTTAGGGTTGGGGGTTAGGGTTAGGGTTAGGTTTAGGGTTAGGGTACGGGTTAGGGTTAGGGTACGTGTTAGGTTTAGGGTTAGGGTTACGGTTAGCGTACGGTTTAGGGTTAGGGTTAATGTTAGTGTACGGGTTAGGGTTAGGGTACGGGTTAGGTTTAGGGTTAGGAAAAGGTTAGGGTTAGGGTACGGGTTAGGGTTAGGGTACGGGTTAGGGTTAGGTTTAGGGTTAGGGTTAGCGTACGGGTTAGGGTTAGGGTTAGGGTTAGGGTACGGGTTAGGGTTAGTGTACGGGTTAGGGTTAGGGTTAGGGTTAGGGTTAGGGTTAGGGTTAGGAAAGGGTTAGTGTTAGGGTTAGGGTTAGGGTTAGGGTATGGGTTATGGTTAGGGATAGGGTACGGGTTAGGGTTAGGGTTAGGGTACGGGTTAGGTTTAGGGTTAGGGTTAGGGTTAGGGTTAGGGGTTAGGGGTTACGGTTGGGGTTATGGTTAGGGTGAGGGTTAGGGTACGGGTTAGGGTTAGGGTTAGGGTTAGGGTTAAGGTACGGGTTAAGGTTAGGGTTAGGGTTAGGGTTAGAGTTAGGGTACGGGTTAGGGTTAGGTTTAGGTTTAGGGTTAGGGTTAGGGTACTGTTTAGGGTTAGGGTTAGGTTTA
>JAVLSZ010000028.1:62184281-62264281 GCA_032313775.1 Urocyon cinereoargenteus | reverse complement strand
GTACGGGTTAGGGTTAGGGTTAGGGTTAGGGTACGGGTTAGGATTAGTGTACGGGTTAGAGTTAGGGTTAGGGTTAGGGTTAGGGTACGGATTTGGGTTAGGGTTAGTTTTAGTGTTAGGGTTAAAGTACGGGTTAGGGTTAGGGTTAGGGTTAGGGTTAGGGTTAGGTGTTAGGGGTTAGTGTTAGGGTAAGGGTTATGGTTAGGGTTAGGGTACGGGTTAGGGTTAGGGTTAGGGTTAGCGTTAGGGTACGGTTTAAGGTTAGGGTACGGGTTAGGGTTAGGGATAGGGTACGGGTTAGGGTAGGGTATGTGTTAGGGTTAGGGTACGGGTTAGGGTTAAGGTTAGGGTACGTGTTAGGGTTAGGGTTAGTAGTTAGGGTTAGGGTTAGGGTTAGGGTACGGGTACGGGTTAGGGTTAGGGTTAGGGTTAGGGTACAGTTTACGGTTAGGGTACGGGTTAGGGTTAGGGTTAGGGTACAGGTTAGGTTTAGGGTTTTGGGGTTAGGGTTAGGGTTAGGGTTAGGTTTAGGTTACGGGTTAGGTTTAGGGTACGGGTTAGGGTTAGTGTTAGGGTTAGGGTTAGGGTTAGCGTAACGGTTAGGGTTAGGGTTAAGTTTAGGGTTAGTGTACAGGTTAGGGTTAGGGTTAGGAAAGGGTTATGGTTAAGGTTAGGGTTAGGGTTAGGGTTAGGGTTAGGGTACGGGTTAGGGTTAGTGTTAGTGTTAGGGTTAGGGTTAGGGTAGGGTTAGGGGTTAGGGTTAGTGTACGGGTTAGGTTTAGGGTTAGGGTTAGGGTTAGGGTACGGGTTAGGGTTAGGGTTAGGGTTAGGGTTAGGTGTTAGGGGTTAGTGTTAGGGTAAGGGTTAGGGTTAGGGTTAGGGTTAGGGTTAGGTTAGGGTTAGGGTTTAGTGTTAGTGTACGGGTTAGGGTTAGGTTTAGTGTTAGGGTTAATGTCCGGGTTAGGGTTTGGGTTAAGGTTAGGGTTAGGTGTTAGGGGTTAGTGTTAGGGTAAGGGTTAGGGTTAGGGTTAGGGTACGGGTTAGGGTACGAGTTAGGGTTATGGTTAGGGTTGGGTACGGTTTAGGGTTAGGGTTAGGGTTCGGGTTGGGGTTAGGGTTAGGGTACGGGTTAGGGTTAGAGTTAGGGTTAGGGTAAGTGTTAGGGTACGGGTTAGGGTTAGGGTTAGGGTTAGGGTTATGTTTAGGGTACGGGTTAGGGTTAGGGTTATGGTAAGGGTTAGGGTTAGGGTACGGGTTAGGGTACGGGTTAGTGTTAGGGTACGGGTCAGGGTACGGGTTAGGGTTAAGGTTAGGGGTTAGGGTTAGGGTTAGGGTTAGGGTACGGGTTAGTGTTAGGGTACGGGTTAGTGTTAGGGTTAGGTTTAGGGTACGGGTTAGGGTTAGGGTAAGGGTTAGGATTAGGGTTAGGGTACGGGTTAGGATTAGGGTTGAGGGTTAGGGTTAGGGTTAGGGTTAGGGTTAGGGTACGGGTTAGGGTTAGGGTACGGGTTAGGTTTAGGGTTAGGGTTACGGTTAGCGTACGGTTTAGGGTTAGGGTTAATGTTAGTGTACGGGTTCGGGTTAGGGTACGGGTTAGGGTTAGGGTTAGGAAAAGGTTAGGGTTAGGGTACGGGTTAGGGTTAGGGTACGGGTTAGGGTTAGGGTACGGGTTAGGGTTAGCGTACGGGTTAGGGTTAGGGTTAGGGTTAGGGTACGGGTTAGGGTTAGTGTACGGGTTAGGGTTAGGGTTAGGGTTAGGGTTAGGGTTAGGGTTAGGAAAGGGTTAGTGTTAGGGTTAGGGTTAGGGTTAGGGTATGGGTTATGGTTAGGGATAGGGTACGGGTTAGGGTTAGGGTTAGGGTACGGGTTAGGGTTAGGGTTAGTGTTAGGGTTAAAGTACGGGTTAGGGTTAGGGTTAGGGTTAGGGTTAGTGTTAGGGGTTAGGGGTTAGTGTTAGGGTAAGTGTTAGGGTTAGGGTTAGGGTACGGGTTAGGGTACGAGTTAGGGTTAGGGTTAGGGTGGGTACGGGTTAGGGTTAGGGTTAGGGTTCGGGTTGGGGTTAGGGTTAGGGTACGGGTTAGGGTTAGAGTTAGGGTTAGGGTAAGGGTTAGGGAACGGGTTAGGGTTAGGGTTAGGTTTAGGGTTAGGTTTAGGGTACGGGTTAGGTTTAGGGTTAGGGTAAGGGTTATGGTACGGGTTAGGGTTAGGGTACGGGTTAGGATTAGGGTTAGGGTAAGGGTTAGGGCACGGATTAGGTTTAGGGTACCAGTTAGGGTTAGGTTACGGGTTAGGGTTAGGGTTAGCGTACGGGTTAGGGTTAGGGTTAGGGGTTAGGGTTAGAGTTAGTGTTAGGGTACGGGTTAGGGTTAGGGTACGGGTTAGGGTTAGCGTTAGGTTTAGGGTACGGGTTAGGGTTAGGGTATGGGTTAGGATTAGGGTTAGGGTACGTGTCAGGGTTAGGGTTGGGGTTTAGGTTAGGGTTAGGGTTAGGGTTAGGGTTAGGGTTAGGGTTAGTGTATGGGTTAGGGTCCGGGTTAGGGTTAGGGTTAGGGTTAGGGTCAGGAAAGGGTTAGGTTTAGGGTTAGGGTACGGGTTAGGGTTAGGGTACGGGTTAGGTTTAGTGTACAGGTTAGGGTTAGGTTTAGGGTTAGGGTTAGGGTTTGGTTTAGGGTACGGGTTAGGGTTAGGATTAGGGTTAAGGTACGGTTCAAGGTTAGCGTACGGGTTAGAGTTAGGGTACGGGTTAGGGTTAGGGTTAGGTTTAGGGTTAGGGTTAGGGTACGGGTTAGGGTTAGGTTACGGGTTAGGGTTAGGTTTAGGGTTAGGGTACGGGTTAGTGTTAGGGTACGGGTTAGGGTTAGGGTTAGGAAAGGGTTAGGGTTAGGGTTAGGGTACTGGTTAGGGTTAGGGTACGGGTTAGGGTTAGGGTTAGGGTTAGGGTTAGCGTACGGTTTAGGGTTAGGGTTAGGGTACGGGTTAGGGTTAGGGTTAGGGTTAGGGTTAGGGTACGGGTTAGGGTTAGGGTTAGGGTTAGGGTTAGGGTTAGGGTTAGGGGTTAGGGGTTACGGTTAGGGTTATAGTTAGGGTTAGGTTTAGGGTACGGGTCAGGGTACGGGTTAGGTTTAGGGTTAGGTTTAGTGTTAGGGTACGGGTTAGTGTTAGGGTTAGGGTTAGGGTTAGGGTACGGGTTAGGGTTAGGGTTAGGGTTAAGGTACGGGTTAGGGTTAGGGTTAGTATTAGGGTTAGAGTTAGGGTACGGGTTAGGGTTAGGGTTAGGTTTAGGTTTAGGGTTAGGGTACGGGTTAGGGTTAGGGTTAGGTTTAGGGGTAGGGGTTGGGAACGGGTTAGGGTTAGGGTACTGGTTAGGGTTAAGTTTAGGGTATGGGTTAGGGTTAGGATTAGGGTTAAGGTTAGGGTTAGGGTACGGGTTAGGGTTCGGGTTAGTGGTAGGGTTAGCGTACGGGTTAGGGTTAGGGTTCGGGTTAGGGTTAGGGTACGGTTTAGTGTTAGGGTACGGGTTTGGGTTAGGGTTAGGGTTAGGGTTAGGGTTAGGGTTAGCAAAGGGTTAGGGTTAGGGTTAGGGTTAGGGTACGGGTTAGGGTTAGGTTTAGGGTACGGGTTAGGGTTAGGGTTAGGGTTTTGGTTAGGGTTAGGGTACGGGTTAGGGTTAGCGTTAGGGTTAGGGGTTAGGGGTTAGTTTTAGGGTTAGGGTTAGGGTACGGGTTAGGGTTAGGGTATGGGTTAGTGTTAGCGTTAGGTTTAGGGTTAGGGTACGGGTTAGGGTTAGGGTTAGGGTACGGGTTAGGGTACGGGTTAGGTTTAGGGTACGGGTTAGGGTTAGGGTTAGGGTTAGGGTTAGGTTTAGGAAAGGGTTAGGGTTAGGGTACGGGTTAGGGTTAGGGTTAGGGTTAGGGTACGGGTTAGGGTTAAGGTACGGGTTAGGGTTAGGGTACGTGTTAGGGTACGGGCTAACCCTAACCCTAACCCGTAAACTTAACCTAACCCTAACCCTAAACGTAACCTGTACGCTAACCCTATTCCGTACCCTGAACCTAACCCTACCCCGTATTCTAACCCTTAACCTAAACCTAAGTCTAACCCGTACATTAAGCCTATCCCTAACCCGAACACTATCCCTACCCCATACTCTAAACCTAACCCTAACCCTAACCCTAACCCTAACCCTAACCCTATCCGTACACTAACCATAACCCTAACACTAACACTAACCCTAACCCGTACTCTAACCCTAACCGTAACCCTAAACCTAACCCTAACCCGTTCTCTAACCCTAACCCGTACTCTAACACTAACCCTAAACCTAGCACTAACCGTAAGCCGTAGGCTAACCCTAAACCTAACCCTAACTCTAACCCTAACCCGTACTATAATGCTAACCCTAGCCCTAACACTAAACATAACCCTAACCCGTACAGTAACCCTAACCGGTACCCTAACCCTAACCCTAAACCTAACCCTGACCTAACCCTAACCCGTAACCTAACCCTAAACCGTACCCTAACCCTAAACCTAAACCTAACCCGTACCCTAACCCTAAAAGTAACGCTAACCCGTAAACAAACCCTAACCTTAACACGTACCCTAACCCTACCCGTAGCCTAACTTTAACCCTACCCCTAACCCCTAACCCTAAACCTAACCTTTACCCTAACCCGTACCCAAATGGTAAACCTAACCCATACCCTAACAGTAACCCAAACCCGTACTCTAACCCTAACCCTAACCCGCACCCTAAACCTAACCCTAACCCGTACTCTAACCCTAAACCATACTCTAACACTAACCCTAACACTAACCCTAAACCTAACCCTAACCCGTACCCTAATCCTAACCTGTAACCTAAACCTAACCCTAACCCTAAACTTAACCCGTACGCTAACACTATCCCGTACCATAAACCTAACCCTAAACCGTATCCTAACCCTAAACCTAACCCTAAGCCTAACCCATACTTTAACCCTAACACTAACCCTAACACTAAGCCTACCCCGTACTCTAACCCTAACCCTAACCCGTACCCTAAACCATACCCTAATCCTAACCCTAACACTAACACAAAACCATACCCAAACCTTAACCTAACCCTAACTCGTACCCTAAACCTAACCCTAACCCTGAAGCTAACTCTAACCCTAAACCGTACGCTAAACCTAAACGTAACCCTTGACCTAACCCGTACCAAACCCTATCCTGTAACCTAAACCAAACCCTAACCTGTTCCAAAACCCTAGCTGTAACCCTAACCCATAGCCTAGCACTGAACCTAACCCTAACCCTAAACCGCACCCTAAACCTAAACCTAACCCTAAACCTAACCATAACCCTTACCCGTGCCCTAACACTAACCCATACCCTAACCCTAACCCTAAACTTAACAGTAAACCTGACCCGTACCCCAACCCGAAAACTAACCCGTACCCTAACCCTAACCCTAACCCTGACCCTAAACCTAACCCTACCCGTACCCGAAACCTAACCCATACCCTAACCCAAACCCTAAACCTAACCCTAACCTTAACCGTAACCCTGACCCGTACCCTAACCCTAAACCTAACCTGTACCCTAACCACAAACCTAACCCTAACCCGTACCATAACCCTCTCCCTAACCCTAACCCTGACCCTAAACCTAACCCTAAACCAAAACCTAACCCTAACCCTAACCCTAACCCTAACCCTAACCTGCACCTAAACTTAACCCTAACCCGTTCCCTAACCCTAACCCGTAACCTAAACCTAACCCTAACCCTAAACTGAACCCGTACACTAATCCTATCCCGTATCCTAAACCTAACCCTAACCCGTACCCTAATCCTAACCCTAACCCTGACCCTATTCGTACACTAACCCTAAACCTAACCCTAACACTAACACTAACCCTAACCCGTACTCTAACCATAACCCTAACACTAAACCTAACCCTAACACTAACCCTAAACCGTACTCTAACCCTATACCTAACCCTAACTCTAAACGTAACTGGTACTATAACGCTAACCATAACCATAACCATAAACCTAACCCGTACAGTAACCCTAAAGCGAACCGTAACCTTAACCCTAAACCTGGCGCTCACCCTAACCCTAAACTGTACCCTAAACCTAACCGTAACCCTTGACCTAACCCGTACCCAAGCCTATCCCGTAACCTAACCCTAACCCTAACCCGTACCAAAAACCTAACCGTGACCCTAACCCATAGACTAGCGCTAACCTAACCCTAACCCTAAACCACACCCTAAACCTAACCCTAACCCTAACCCTAACCAAAACGCTTACGCGTACCCTGACACTAACCCATACCCTAACCCTAACCCTAATCTTAACCGTAACCCTGACACGTAACCTAACCCTAAAACTAACCCGTACCCTAACCCTAATCCTAAACCTAACCCTCACCTAAACCTAACCCTAACCTGTACCCTAACCCTAACCCGTAAACTAAACCTAACCCTAAAACTAATTTTAACCCGTACGCTAACCCTAGCCCGTACCCTAAACCTAACCCTAACCCGTATCCTAACCCTAACCCTAACCCTAACTCTAACCCGTACCCTAACCCTAACCCTTTCACTAACCATAACACTAACCCTAACCCGTACTCTAACCCTAACCCTAACCCTAACCCTAACCGTGCTCTAACCCTAACACTAACCCGTACCCTAACCCTAACCCTAACTCGTACACTAACCATAACCCTGACCCTAACACAAACCATAAACCGTACCGTAAACGTAACCCTAACACTAACTCGTTCCCTAACACTAAATCTAACCCTTACCGTAACCCTAACCCTAACCCGTACCCTAAACCTAACCCATACCCTAACCCTAACCCTAAACCTAACCCTAACCATAAACCGTACCCTAAAACTAACCCTAACCCTTGACCTAACCCGTAGCCAACCCTTACCGTACCCTAAACCTAACCCTAACCTGTACCCAAAACTTAACATAAACCCAAACCCATACCCTAGTGCTAACCCTAACCCTATCCCTAAGCCTAAACCGCACCCTAAACCTAAACCTAACCCTAACCCTAACCCTTACCCGTACCCTAACCCTAACCCATACGCTACACTAACCCTAACCTTAACTGTAAACCTAACCCGTACCCTAACCCTAAAACTAACCCGTACCCTAACCCCAACCCTAACCCTAACCCGTACCACAACCCTATCCCTAACGCTAACCCTGACCCTAAACCTAACCCTAAACCATACCCTAACTCTAACCTTAAACCTAAACCTAACCCTAACCCGTACACTAATCCTAACCCGAACCCTAACCTTAACACTAATCCGTACCCTAACACTCACCCATACCCTAACCCTAACCCTAACCTTAACCGTTACCCTGACACGTAACCTAACCCTAAAACTAACCCGTACCCTAACCACAACTCTAACCCTAAACCGTACCCTAATCCTAACCCTAACCCTAACACGTACACTAACCCTAACCCGAACCCAAACCCTAACCCGTGCCCTAACCCTACCCGTAGCCTAACCATAACCGTACCCTAAACCCTAACCCTAAACGTAAACCTTACCCTAACCCGTACCCAAATGGTAAACCTAAACCATACCCTAACAGTAACCCAAACCCGTACTCTAACCCTAACCCTAAACCTAACCCGTAACCTAAACCTAACCCTAACCCGTACCCTAACCCTAACCCGTAACCTAAACCTAACCCTAAACTTAATTTTAACCCGTACGCTAACCCTAGCCCGTACCCTAAACCTAACCCTAACCCGTATCCTAACCCTAACCCTAACCCTAACTCTAACCCGTACCCTAACCCTAACCCTTTCCCTAACCCTAACACTAACCCTAACCCGTACTCTAACCCTAACCCTAACCCTAACCCTAACCGTACTCTAACCCTAACCCTAACCCGTACCCTAACCCTACCCTAACTCGTACCCTAACCATAACCCTGACCCTAACACTAACCATAAACCGTACCCTAAACGTAACCCTAACATTAACGCGTTCTCTAACCCTAACCCTAACCCTAACCTGTAACCTAAACCTAACCCTAACCCGTAACCTATCCCTAACACGTAACCTAAACCTAACCCTAAACTTAATTTTAACCCGTACGCTAACCCTAGCCCGTACCCTAAACCTAACCCTAACCCGTATCCTAACCCCTAACCATAACCCTAACCCATAGCCTAGCGCTAACCCTAACCCTAACCCTAAAACACACCCTAAACCTAAAACTAACCCTAACCCTAACCATAACCCTTAACTATACCCTAACACTAACCCATACCCTAACACTAACCCTAACCTTAACTGTAACCCTGACCCGTACCCTAACCCTAAAACTAACCCGTACCCTAACCCCAACCCTAACCCTAACCCGTACCATAACCCTATCCCTAACGCTAACACTGACCCTAAACCTAACCCTAAACTGTACCCTATCCCTAACTCTAACCTTAAACCTAAGATTCACCTAAACCTGACCCGTACCCTAACCCTAAAACTAACCCGTACCCTAACCCCAAACCTAACCCTAACCTGTACCATAACCCTATCCTAACGCTGACCCTGACCCTAAAACTAACCCTAAAGTGTACCCTAACCCTAACCCTAACATTAAACCTAAGACTCACCTAAACTTGACCCGTACCCTAACCCTAACCTCTAACCCAAACCTAACCCTAACCTAAACTTAACCTGTACGCTAACCCTAGCCCGAACCCTAAACCTAACCTTAACCCGTACCCTAACCCTAATCCTAACCCTAACCCTACCCATACACTAAACCTAACCCTAACTCTAACCCTAACACGTAGTACAACCCTAACCCTAACCCTTACCCTAAACCGAAACCTAATCCTTACTCTAACACTATCCCGTAGCCTAACCCTAACTCTAACCGTAATGCCTAACACCAACCCTAACCCTTATCCTAACCCGTACTCAAACGGTATAACTAACCCATACCCTAACACTAACCCAAACCCGTACTTTAAACCTAACCCTAACCCGAACCCTAAAACGCACCATAAACTTAACCCTAACCCTAACCATAACCCTTTACTGTACCCTAACCCTAACCCACACACTAACCCTAAGACTAACTTTAACCGTAACCCTAACCCGTACCCTAACCCTAAAACTAACCCGTACCCTAACCACAACCGTAACCCTGACCCATACCTTAACCTTAACACTTAACCGCACCCTAAACCTAACCCTAACCCGTACCCTAACCCTAACCCTTACCCTAAACCTAACCCTAACCCGTAAACTAACCCTAAACCTAACCCTAAGCCTAACCCGTACATTAACCCTAACCCTAACACTAACACTAAACCTACCCCGAACTCTAACCCTAACCCTAACCCTAACCCGTACCCTAACCCTAAACCTAATCCTTTCCCTAAACCTAAAACTAACCCTAAACCATACTCTAACCCTAACCCTAACCCTAACCCTAACCCATAAACTAAACCTAACCCTAAACCTAAACTTAACGCGTACACTAACCCTATCCGTACCAGAAACCTAACCCTAGCCCATACCCTAACCCTAACCCTAACCCGTACTCTAACCCTAATCTGTACCCTAACACTAACCCTTACCCTAACCCTAAACCTAACCCATACCCTAACCCTAAACGTAACCCTAACCTGTACCCAAACCCTAACCCTAACACGTACCCTAACCCTAAACCTAACCCTAATCCGCACACTAAACCTAACCCTAACCCTAGATATAAAACGTAAACTAAACGTATCCCATACCGAAATCTTAACCTTAACCCGTACCATAACCCTAACACTAACCCTAACCCTAACCCTAACCCGTACACTAACCCTAACCCGAACCCTAACCCTAAACCTAACCCGTACCCTAACCCTACCCGTAGCCTAACAATAACTCTAACCCTAACCACTAACCCTTACCCTAACCCGTACCCTAACACGAACCCAAACCCGTAATCTAACCCCAACCTTAACCCTCACCTTAAACTTAACCCTAACCTAACACAAACCATAACACTTAACCGTAACCTAACCCTAACCCATACCCTAACCATAACCCTAAACTTAACCATAACCCTAACCTGTACCCTAACCCTAAAACTAACCCATACCCTAACCCCAACCCTAACCCTAACCAGTACTCTAACACTAACCCTAACCCTAACCCTGACCCTAAACCTAACCCTAACCCTTACACTAACCCTAACCCTAAACCTAACACGGACCCTAAACCTAACCCTAACCCGTACCCTAACCCTAACCCGTAACCTAAACCTAACCCTAATCCTAAAGTTACCCCTTATGCTAAACCTATCCCGTACCCTCAACCTAACCCTAAACCGTATCCTAACTCTAAATCTAACCCTAAGCCTAACCCGTACATTAACCCTAACCCTAACCCTAACACTAACCCTACCCTGTACTTTAACCCTAACCCTAACCCTAACCGTAAACCTAACCCTAACCCGTAACCTAAACCTAACCCTATCCTAAACTTAACCTGTACGCTAACCCTACCACGTACCCTGAACCTAACCCTAAACCGTATCCTAACTCTAAATCTAACCATAAGCCTAACCCGTACTCTAAAACTAACCCTAACCCTCACCCTAACCCTAACCCATACTGTAACCCTAACCCGTACTATAACCCTAACCCTAACCCGTACCCTAACCCTAACCGTAACTCGTACCCTAACCCTAAACCTAACCCGGACCATAACCCTAACCCTAATACGTACCCTAAACCTAACCCGTATTTTAACCCTAACCCTAACCCTAACCCCTACCCTAAACCTAACCCTAACCCTAACTCGTACCCTAACCCTAACCCTAACCCTAACCCTGACCCTAACCCTAACCATAACCCATACCCTAAGCCTAACCCACACCCTAACCCTAACGCTAACATAACCCTAACCCTAACCCATACCCTAAACCTAAACCTAACCCTTGACCTAACCCGTACCCAAACCTATGCCATACCCTAACCCTAACCCTAACTCGTACCCAAAACCTAACAGTAACCCTAACCCATACCCTAGCGCTAACCCTAACCCTAACCCTAACCCTAACCCGGACCCCAAACCTAACCCTAACCCTGACCCTAACACTACCCTATCCCATACCCTAAACCTAAACCGTACCCAAACCCTAACCCTAAACATAACCCACACCCTAACCCTAAACTTAAACCTAGCCCGTACCCAAACCCTATCCCTAACACGTATCCTAACCCTAACCCTAACCCTAAACCGCACACTGAACCTAAACCTAACCCTAGACCTAACTCGTACACTAACCCTATCCCGTACCCTAACCTTAACCATAACCCGTACCGTGACCCTAACACTAACCCTAAACCTAACCCTAACCCTAATCCGAACCCTTACACTAACCCTAACCCTAACCCAACCCGCACCCTAAACCACACCCTAACCCGTATCCTAACCCTAACCTAACCCTAAGCCTAACCCGTACATTAACCCTAACCCTAACCCTAACACTAACCCTAAACCTAACCCTAAACCATACCCTGTCCTTAACACGTACCCTAACCCTAACCCTAACCCTAACCAGCACACTAAACCTAACACTAACCCTAGACCTAACACGTACACTAACCCTATCCCGTACCGTAACATTAACCCTAGCCCGTACCGTAACCCTAACACTAACCCTACCCCTAACCCTAACCCGTACCCTAACCCTACCCGAAACCTAACCCTAACCCTAACCCTAACCCTAAACCTAACCCGTACACTAACCCTAACCCGTACCCTAATCCTAACACTAACCCTAACCCTATCCGTACACTAACCCTAATCCTAACCCTAACACTAACCCTAACCCGTAATCTAACCCTAACCCGTATCATAACACTGACCCTTACCCTAACCCTAAAACTAACCCGTACCCTAACCCTAACCCGTAACCTAAACTTAACCAGACCCTAAACTTAACCCATACACTAACCCTATCCCGTACCCTAAACCTAACCCTAACCCGTACCCTAAACCTAACCCTAACCCTATCCGTACACTAACCAACCCTAACCCTAAAACTAACACTAACCATAAACTGTACTCTAACCCTAACCCTAACCCTAAACCTAACCCTAAACCGAACTCAAACCCTAACCCGTACCTTAACACTAACCCTAACCTTAAAACTAACCCTAACCTGTACTCTAACCCTTAAAATAACCCTAACTCTAACCCTAACCCATACTATAACCCTAACCCTAACCCTAAACCTAACCCTAACTCTAACCCGTACTCTAACCCTATCCCATAGCCTAACCCTAACTCTAACCCTAACCCCTAACCCTAACCCTAATACTAACCCTTAACCTAACCCGTACCCAAACGGTAAACCTAACCCGTACCCTAACACTAACCCAAACCCGTACTCTAAACCTAACCCTAACCCTAACCCTAAACCGCACCCTAAGCTTAAACCTAACCGTAACACTAACCATAACCCTTAACCATACCCTAACCCTAAACCACACCCTAACCCTATCCCTAACTTAAACCGTAACCCTAACCCATACCCTAACCCTAAAACTAACCCGTACCCTAACCCTAACCCATACCCTAACACTAACCCTAACCCTAACCCTGACCCTAAACCTAACCCTAACCCTTAAACTAACCCTAAACCTAACCCTAACCCGCACCCTAAACCTAACCCTAACCCGTACCCTAACCCTAACCCGTAAACTAAACCTAACCCTAACCCTAAACTTAACCCGTACGCTAACCCTATCCCGTACCTTAAACCTAACCCTAACCCGTATCCTTACCCTAAAGCTAACCCTAAGCCTAACCCGTACATTAACCCTAACCCTAAACCTAACACTAACCCTACCCCGGACTCCTACCCTCACCCTAACCCTAACCCGTACCCTAACCCTATCCAGTAACCTAAACCTGACCCTAACCCTAAACTTAACCCATACGCTACCCTATCCCGTACCTTAAACCTAACCCTAACCCATATCCTAACCCTAAACCTAACCCTAAGCCTAACCCGTACATTAACCCTAACCATAACCCTAACAGTAACCCTACCCCGGACTCCTACACTAAACCTAACCCTAACCCGTACCCTAACCCTAACCCTAAACCTAACCCGTACCCTAAACCTAACAAATACTCTAACCCTAAACCTAACCCTTGACCTAACCCGTACCCAACCCTATCCCGTACCTAACCCTAACACTAACCCATACCCAAACCCTAACAGTAAAACTAACCAATACCCTACCGCTAAACCTAACACTAACCCTAACCCTAACCCGCACCCTAAACCTAAACCTAACCCTAACCCTAACCATAACCTTACCCGTACCCTAACCCTAACCCATAACTTAACCCTAACCCTAAACTTAACCGTAACCCTGACCCATACCCTAACCCTAAAACTAACCCGTACCCTAACCCCAACCCTAACCCTAACCCGTACCATAACCCTATCCCTACCCTAACCATGACCCTAAACCTAACCCTAAACCGAACCCTAACTCTAAACTTAACCCTGCCCTAACCCTATCCCGCACCTAAAGCTAACCCTAACCGGTACCCTAACCCTAACCCTAACCCTAAACCTAACCCTCACCTAAACCTGACCCTAACTCATACCCTAACCCTAACCCGAAACCTAAACCTAACCCTAAACCTAAACTTGACACGAGCGCTAACACTAGCCCGTACCCTAAACCTAACCCTAAGCCGTACCCTAATCCTAACCCTAAGCCTAACCCTATCCGTACACTAAACCTAACCCTAACCCTAACCCTAACACTAACCCTAATCCGTACTCTAACCCTAAACCTAAACCTAACTCTAACCCTAACCCGTACTATAACCCTAACCCTCACCCTTACCCTAACCCTAACCATAACCTGTACTCTAACACTATCCCGTAGCCTAACCCTAACTCTAACCCTAACCCCTAACCCTAACCCTGACCCGTACGCTAATCCGTGCTCAAACGGTATACCTAACCCTTACCCTAACACTAACCCAAACCCGTACTCTAACCCTAACACTAACCCTAACCCTAAACCTAAACCACACCCTAAACTTAACCCTAACCCAAACCCTAACCATAACCCTTAACCGTACCCTAACCCTAACCCACACCCTAACCCTAAACCTAACTTTAACAGTAACCATAACCCGTACCCTAACCCTAAACCTAACCCTTACCCTAACCCGTACCCAAATGGTAAACATAACCCATATCCTAACAGTAACCCAAACCCGTACTCTAACCCTCACCCTAACCCTAACCCGCACTCTAAACCGAACCCTAACCCTTACCCTAACCATAACCTGTAACCTAAACCTAACCCTAACCCTAAACTTAACCCGTACGCAAACACTTCCCGTACCCTAAACCTTACCCTAACCCTTATCCTAACCCTAAACCTAAACGTAAGCCTAACCCGTACATTAACTCTAACACTAAACCTAACACTAACCCTACCCCGTTCTCTAAACCTAATCCTAACCCTAACCCTAACCCTAACCCTTAACCTAACCCTAACACTAACCCTAACCCGTAACATAACCCTAACCCTAACACTAACCGTAATCTAACCGTAACCCTAACCCTCACTAACCCGTACTGTAACCCTAACCCATAACATAACCCTAACCCTAACCCGTACCCTAACCCTAACCCTAAATAGTACCCTAAACCACCCTAACCCTAAACATATCCCGTAAACTAACCCTATCCCGTACCCTCAACTTAACTCTAACCCGTAACCTAACACTAACCCTAACTCTATCCGCACAGTAACACTAATGCTAACTCTAACACTAAACCTAACCCATACTCTAACCCTAAACCTAACCCTAAACCTCACCCTAACCCGTACCCTAAAACTAAACGTAACCCTTACCCGTACCCAAACCCTAACCCTAACACGTACCCTAATCCAAACCCTACCCTAAACCTAAACCGCACACTAAACCTAAACCTAACACTAGACCTAACACGTACACTAACCCTATCCTGTACCGGAATCTTAACCCTAACCCGTACCGTAACCCTAACACTAACCCTAACCCTAACCCTACCCCAATCCCTAAACCGTACACTAACCCTAACCCGAACCATAACCCGTACCCTAACCCATACCCTAACCCTACCCATAGCCTAACCATAACTCTAACCCTAACCCCTAACCCTAACCCTAACCCTAACCCTAACCATACACTAACCCTAACCCTCACCCTAACCCTAACCCGTACTGTAACCCTAATCCGTACCATAACCCTAACCCTAACCCTTACCTAACCCTTACCCTAAATTGTACCCTAACCCTAACCCTAAACCTGACCCGAACCCTAAACTTAACCCGTACCCTAAACCTAACACGTACCCTAAACCTAATCCTAACCCTAACCGGTACACTAAACCTAACCCTAACTCTAACTCGTACCCTAACCCTAACCCTAACCTTGACCCTAATTTAACCCTAACCCGTACTCTAAGCCTAACCCATACCCTAACACTAACCCTAAACCTATCCCAAACCCGTACTCTAACCCTAACCCTTACCCTATCTGTACACTAACCCTAACACTAACACTAACACTAACCCTAACCCGTACTCTAACCCTAACCCTAACCCTAAACCTTACCCTAACCCGTACTCTAAACCTAACCCGTACCCTAACCCTAACCCTAACCCTAACCCTGACCTAACGCTAACCCTAACCCGTACCCTAACCCTAAACCGTACCCTAGCCCTAACCCTAAAAATAACCCGTAACCTAACCCTAAACGTAACGCTAACCCGTACCCAAACCCTAACCGTAACACATACCCTAACCCTAACCCTAACCCGCACACTAAACCTAAACCTAACCCTAGACCTAACATGTACACTAACCCTATCCCATACCCCAACCTTAACCCTAACCAGTATCGTAACCCTTACACTAACCATAACCCTAAACCTAACCCTATCCCGTACAATAACCCTAACCCGAACCTTAACCCTAACCCTAACCCGTACCCGCACCCTAACCGTAGCCTAACCATACCTATAACCCTAAACCCTAAACCTAAACCTAACCCTTCCCTAACCCGTACCCAAACGGTAAACCTAACCCATACCTTAACACTAACCGAAACCCGTACTCTAACCCTAACCCTAACCCTAAACCTAACCGTAACCCGCACCCTAAACTTAACACGAACCCTAACAGAAAACATATCCCTTAACCGTAACCTAAACCACACTCATACCCTAACCCTTACCGTAACGTTAACCATAACCCTAACCTGCACCCTAACCCTAAAACTAACCCGTACCCTAACCCCAAACCTAACACTAATGCGTACCCTAACACTAACACTAACCCTAACCCTAACCCTAAATCTAACCCTAACTATTACACTAATCCTAACCCTAACCCGCACCCTAAACCTAAGCCTAACCCGTACCCTAACCCTAGCCCGTAACCTTAACCTAACCCTAACCCTAAACTTAACCCGTACGCTAACCCTATCCCGTGCCCTGAACCTAACCCTAACCCGTATCCTAACCCTAAACCTAAACCTAAGCCTAACCCGTACATAATACCTAACCCTAACCCTAACACTAACCGTAACCTGCACTCTAAACCTAACCCTAACTCTAAACCTAACCCTAACCCGTACATTAACCCTTACCCTAAACCTAACATAACACTAATCCTAACCCGTACTCTAACCCTAACCCTAACCCTAACCATATTCTAACCCTAACCCTATCCCTCACCCTAACTCTAACCCGTACTGTAACCCTAACCCGTACCATAACACTAACCTAACCCGTACCCTAAACCTAATCCTAACTTGTACCCTAACCCTAACCCTAACCCTGACCCTAAACCTGACCGTAAACCGTACCCTAAACCTAACCCGTACTCTAACCCTAATCCTAACCCTAACCCGTACCCTAAACCTACCCCAACCCTAACCCTAACTCGTACACTACCCCTAACCCTAATCCTACCCAAACCTGAACCCTAACCCGTACACTAAGCCTAACCCATACCCTAACACTAACCCTAAACCTAACCCTAACCCTAACCCGTACCCTAAACCTAACCCTAGCCCTTGACCTAACCCGTACCCAACCCTATCCCGTAACCTATCCCTAACCCTAAACGGTACCCAAACCCTACCAGTAACCCTAAACCATAGCCTAGCACTAACCCTAACCCAAACCCTAACCCGCACCCTAAACCTAAACCTAACCCTTACCATAACCCTTACCTGTGCACTAACCTTAACCCATAACCTAACCCTAACCCTACCCTTAACCGTAACCCTGACCCATACCCTAACCCTAAAACTAACCTGTACCCTAACCCCAAACCTAACCCTAACCCGTACCATAACCCTATCCCTAACCCTAACCCTGACCCTAAACCTAACCCTAACCCAAACCTAACCCTAACCCTAACCCTAACCCGCACCTAAACCTAACCCTAAACCGTTCCCTAACCCTAAACCATAACCTAAACCTAACCATAACCCTAAACTTAACCGGTACGCTAATCCTATCATGTATCCTAAACCTAACCCTAACCCGTACCCTAACCCTAACCCTAACCCTAACCCTATCTGTACACTAACCCTAACCCTAACCCTAACACCAACACTAACCCTATCCCGTACTCTAACCCTAACCCTAACCCTTAACCTAACCCTAACACTAACACTAACCCGTACTATAAGGCTAACCCTAACCCTAACGCTAACCATAACTCTAACACGTACAGTAACCCTAAACCGTACCCTAACCCTAACCCTAACCCTAACCCTGACCTAACCCTAACCCTACCCGTACCCTAACTCTAACCGTGCCCTAACCCTAACCCTAAACCTAACCCGTACATTAACCCTAAACGTAAGGATAACCCGTACCCAAATCCTAACCGTAACACATACCCTAACCCTAACCCTAACCCGCACACTAAACCTAAACCTAACCCTAGACCTAACACATACACTAACCCTATCCCAACCCCCAACCTTAACCCTAACCCGTATCGTAACCCTAACACTAATCCTAACCCTAAACCTAAACCTAAACCGTACACTAACCCTAACCCGAACCCTAACCCTAACCCTAACACGTACCCTAACCCTAACCGTAGCCTAATCCTAACTCTAACACTAACCCCTAACCCTAAACCTAACCCTTACCGTAACCCGTACCCAAACGGTAAACCTAAACCGTACCCTACACTAACCCAAACCCGTGTTCTAAACATAACCCTAAAACAAAACCTAACCCTAATCCGCACCCTAAACTTAACCTGAACCCTAACCCAAACCAAAACCCTTAAACGTAATCTAACCCTAAACCATACCCTAACCCTAACATTAACCGTAACCCTAACCCGTACCCTAACCCTAAAACTAACCCGTACCCTAAAACCAACCCTAACACTAACCCGTACCCTAATACTAACCCTAACCCTAACCCTGACCGTAAATCTAACACTAACCCTTACACTAATCCTAACCATAACGCTAACCCGTAACTTAAAGCTAACCCTAAAGCTAAACTTAACCCGTACCCTAACCCTATCCCGTACCCTAAACCTAACCCTAACCCGTATCCTAACCCTAAACCTAACCCTAAGCCTAACCCGTACATTAACCCTAACCCTAACCCTAACACTAAACCTACCCCGTACTCTAACCCTAACACTAATCCGTACCCTAACCCTAACCCTAACCCGTACCCATACCCTAACCTGTACCCTTAACCTAAACCGTACCCTAACCTTCACCCTAACCCTAACCCGTACCCTAACAATAACCCTAACCCTAACCCTACCCTGATGCTAACCCTAACCCTTAACCGTACCCTAAACCTAACCGTAACCCTTGACCTAACCTGTACCAACCCTATCCTGCAACCTAACACTAACCCTAACCCGTATCAAAACCCTAACCATAACCCTAAACCATATCCTAGCACTAACCCTAACCCTAACCCTAAACCGCACCCTAAACCTAATCCTCACCCTAACCCTAACCATAACCCTTACCCGTACCCTACCACTAACACATATCCTAACCCTAACCCTAACCTTAATGGTAACACTGACCCGTAAACCAACCCTAAAACTATCCCTAACCCTAACCCTAACCCTAACCCTCACCTAAACCTAACCCTAACCCGTACCCTAACCCTAACCTGTAGCCTAAACCTAACCCTAAACCTAATCTTAACCCGTACGCTAACGCTAGACCGTACCCTAAACCTAACCCTAACCCTTACCCTAAACCTAACCCTAACCCTAACTCTAACCCGTAGCCTAACCCAAACCCTAACACTTTCCCTAAACCTACCACTAACCCTAACCCATATTCTAACCCTAACCCTAACCCTAACCCTAACCACACTCTAAACCTAACCCTAACAATCACCCTAATCCTAACCCTTACTGTAACCCTAACCCGTAACATAACCCTAACTCTAACCCATACCCTAACCCTAACCCTAACTCGTACCCTAAACCTATCACTGACCCTACCACTAAACCTAAACCGTAGCCTAAATGTAACCCTAACCCTAACTCGTACCCTAACCCTAAACCTAACCCTGACCCTAACCCTAACTCTAACCCGTACTCTAAACCTAACCCATACCCTAACCCTAACCCTAAAACTAATCCTAACCTTAACCGTAACCCTGACCCGTACCCTAACCCTAAAACTAACCTGTACCCTAACCCCAAACCTAACCCTAACCTGTACCATAACCCTATTCCTAACCCTAACCCTTACGCTAAACCTAACCATAACCCAAACTCTAACCCTAACCCTAACCCACACCTAAACCTACCCCTAACCCGTTCCCTAACCCTAACCCGTAACCTAAACCTAACCCTAACCCTAAACTTAACCCGTACGCTAATCCTATCCCGTATCCTAAACCTAACCCTAACCTGTACCCTAACCCTAACCCTAACCCTAACCCTATCCGTACACTAACCCTTACCCTAACCCTAACACTAACACTAACCCTAACCCTAACCCGTACTCTAACCCTACCCCTAACACTAAACCTAACCCTAACACTAACCCTAACCCGTACTCTAACCCTAACCCTAACCCTAACACTAACCCTACCCCGTACTTGAAACCTAACCCTAACCCTAACCCTAACCCGTGCCCTACCCCTATACCTAACCCTTTCCCTAAACCTAACACTAACCCTAACCCGTACTCTAACCCTAACCCTAACCCTAAACCTAACCGTACTCTAACCCTAACCCTAAGCCTCATCCTAACCCTAACCCATACTGTATCCCTAAACCGTAACATAACCCTAACCCTAACCTGTTCCCTAACCCTAACCCTAACTCGTACCCTAACCCTAAACCTGACCCTAACCCTAACCCGTACCCTAACCTAAACGGTATCCTAAACCTAAACCTAACCCTAACCGTACCCTAAACCTAACCCTAACCCTAACTCATACCCTAACCCTAACACTAACCCTGATGCTAACTCTTACCCTAACCCGTACCCTAAACCTAACCCATACCCTAACCCTAACCCTAATCCTAACCCTAACCCTAACCCGTACCCTAAACCTAAACCTAACCCTTGACCTAACCCGTACCCAACCCTATGTCGTACCCTAAACCTAATCCTAACACGTACCCAAACCCTAACAGTAACACTAACCCATGGCCTAGACCTAACCCTACCCCTAACCCTAAGCCTAACCCGCACCCTAAACCTAAACGTAACCCTAACCCTAACCATAACCCTTACCCGTACCCTAACCTTAACCCATACCCTAACACTACCCTAAGTTTAACCGTAACACTAACCCGTACCCTAACCCTAAAACTAACCCCAACACTAACCGTAACCCCTAACCCCAACCCTAACCCTAAATCGTAGTATGACCATATCCTAACCATAACCCTGACCCTAAACTTAACCCTAACCCGTACTCTAACACTAACCCGCACATAAACCTAAGCCTAAACCGTACCCTAACCCTAACCCGTAACCTAAACCTAAACCTAACCCTAAACTTAAGGCGTACACTAACCCTATCCCGTACCCTAAACCTAACCCTAAACCGTACCCTAACCCTAACCCTACCCCAAACCCTACGGTACACTAACCATAACCCTAACACTAACACTAAACCTAACCTGTACTCTAAACCTCACCCTAACCCTAAACCTAACCCTAACCTGTACCCTAACCCTAAAACTAACCCGTACCCTAACACTAACCCTAACCCTAACCCTGACCCTAAACCTAACCCTAACCCTTACACTAACCCTAAACCTAACCCAACCCGCACCCTAAACCTAACCCTAACCCGTACACACACCCTAACCCTAACCCGTAACCTAAACCTAACCCTAACCCTAAATTTAACCCATACGCTAACCCTATCACTACCCTAAACCTAACCCTAACTCTTATCCTAACCCTAACCCTAACCCTAACCCTATCCGTACACTAACCCTACACTAACACTAACACTAAACCGTACTCTAAACCTCACCCTAACCCTAAACCTAACCCTAACCCGTACCCTAACCCTAAAACTAACCCGTACCCTAACACTAACCCTAACCCTAACCCTGACCCTAAACCTAACCCTAACCCTTACACTAACCCTAACCCTAACCCTAACCCGCACCCTAAACCTAACCCTAACCCGTACACACACCCTAACCCTAACCCGTAACCTAAACCTAACCCTAATCCTAAACTTAACCCGTACGCTAACCCTATCCCGTACACTAAACCTAACCCTAACTCTTATCCTAACCCTAAACCTAACCCTAACCCTAACCCGAACCCTAAACCTAACCCTAACCCTTGACCTAACCCGTACCCAAACCTATCTCATACCCTAAAACTAAACCTAACCCGTACACAAAACCTAACAGAAACCCTAACCCATACCCTAGCGCTAACCCTAACTCTAACCCTAAGCCTAACCCGCACCCTAAACCTAAACGTAACCCTAACCCTAACCATAACCCTTACCCGTACCCTAACCCTAACCCATACCCTAACACTAACCCTAACTTTAACCGTAACCCTACCCGTCCTCTAAACCTAAAACTAACCCGTACCCTAACACCAACCCTAACCCTAAACCGTACCATGACCCTATCCCTAACCCTAACCCTGACCCTAAACCTAAACCTAACCCGTACCCTAACCCTAAACCATACCCTAACCCTAACCCGTAACCTAAACTTAACCCTAACCCTAAACTTAACCCGTACGCTAACAATATACTGTACCCTAAACCTAACCCTAACTCTTATCCTAACAATAACCCTAACCCTAAACCTAACCCTATCCGTACACAAACCCTACACTAACACTAACCCTAACCCGCACTCTATACCTCACCCTAACCCTAAATCTAACCCTAACCCGTACCCTAACCCTAAAACTAACCCGTACCATAACACTAACACTAACCGTAAACCTGACCCTAAACCTAACCCTAACCCTTACATTAACCCTAACCCGCACCCTAAACCTAACCCTAACCTGTACCCTAATCCTAACCCATACCCTAACACTAACCAGTAACCTAAACCTAACCCTAACCCTAAACTTAACTCGTATGCTAACCCTAATCTGTACCCTAAACCTAACCCTAACTCTTACCTAAACCTAAACCTAACCCTAAGCCTAACCCGTACATTAACCCGAACCCTAACCCTAACACTAACCCTACCCCGTACTCTAAACCTAACCCTAACCTCAACCCTAACCCTAACCCTAACCGTACTCTAACCCTAACCATAACCCTCACCCTAACACTAACCCGTACTGTAACCCAAACCCATACCATAACCCTAACCCTAACCCTTACCCTAACCCTAACCCTAACTCGTAACCTAACCCTAACCCTAAACCTGACCCTAACCCTAACCCTAACCCATACCCTAAACCTATCCCATACCCTAACCCTAACCCGTACCCTAAACCTAACCCTAACCCGTACCCTAACCCTAACCCTAACCCTAACCCTAACCCTATCCGTACACTAATCCTAACCCTAACCCTAACCTAACACTAACCCTAACCTGTACTCTAACCCTAACCCTAAACCTAACCCTAACCCGTACTCTACTCCTAACCGGTACCCTATCACTAACCCTAACCCGTACACTAAACCTAACCTTAACCCTGAACTTAACCCTAACCCACACCATAAACTTAATCCTAACCCTAACTCAAACCATAACCCTTAACCGTAATCTAACCCTAACTCATATCCTAAACCTAACCCTAACCTTAACCATAACCCTAACACTTAACCTAACCATAAAACTAACCTGTACCCTAAACACAGTCCTAACCCTAACCCCTGCCCTAACACTAACCCTAACCCTAACACTGACACTAAACCTAACCCTAACCCTTACACTAATCCTAAACCTAAACCTAACCTGCACCCTAAACCTAACCCTAACACGTACCCTAACCCTAACCCGTAAACTAAACCTAACCCTAACCCTAAACTTAACCCGTGCGCTAACCCTATCCTGTACCTTAAACCTAATCCTAATCCGTATCCTAACCCTAAACCTAACCCTAAGCCTAACCCGTATTAAACCTAACCCTAAACCTAACACTAACCCTACCCCGTACTCCTACACTAACCCTAACCCTAACCCGTATCCTAACCCTGACCCTAAAACGTACCCTAAACCTAACACATACCCTAACCCTAAACCTAACCCTTGACCTAACCTGTACCCAACCCTATCCCATAACCTAACCCTAACCCTAACCCGTCCCCAAACCCTAAGAGTAACCCTAACCCATACCTTAGCGCTAACACTAACCCTAACCCTAACCCTCACCCTAAACCTAAACCTAACCCTAAACCTAACCATAACCCTTACCCGTACCCTAACCCTAACCCATACCCTAACCCTAACCCTAAACTTAACCGTAAACCTGATACGTACCCTAAACCTAACACTAATCCGTACCCTAACCCCAACCCTAACCCTAACCCGTACCAAAAACGTATCACTAACACAAACCCTGACCCTAAACCTAACCCTAAACTGAACCCTAACTCTAAACTTAACCCTAACCCTAACCATATCCCGCACCTAACCCTAACCCTAACCGGTACCCTAACCCTAACCATAACCCTAAACCTAACCCTCACCTAAACCTGACCCTAACACGTACCCTAACCCTAACCCGTAACCTAAACCTAACCCTAAACCTAAACTTAACCGTACGCTAACCCTAGCCCGTACCCTAAAACTAACCCTAACCCGTACCCTAACCATAACCCTAACCCTAACCCTAACCCTATGCGAACAGTAAACCTAACCCTAACCCTAACCCTAACACCAACCCTAACCCGTCTCTAACCTTAAACCTAACGTTAACAGTAACCCTAACTCGTACCATAACCCTAAAACTAACCCGTACCCTAACCCCAACCCTAACCCTAACCCATACCCTAACACTAATCCTAACCCTAACCCTGACCATCAACCTAACCCTAACCCGTACACTAACCCTAACCCTAACCCTAACCCGCACCGTAAACCTAACCCTAAGCCGTACCATAACCCTAACACGTATCCTAAACCTAATTCTAACACTAAACTTAACATGTACACTACTCTATCCCGTAACCTAAACCTACCCTACCCGTAACCTAACCCTAACCCTAACCCTAAGCCTAACCCGTACATTAACCCTAACCCTAACCCTAACCATACCCCGTATTCTAACCCTAACCCTAACCCGTACCCTAACCCTAAAACTAACCCTTTCCCTAAACCTAAAACTAACCCTAACCCGCACTCTAACCCTAACCCTAACCCTAACCCTAACCGAACTCTAACCCTAACCCTAACCCTCACCCTAACTCTAACCCATACTGTAACCCTAACCCATAACATAACCCTAAACTTAACGCATACAATAAACCTAACCCTAACTCGTACCCTAACACTAACCCTGACCCTAATCCTAACCCATACCCTAAACCTAACCCGTACCCTAAACCTAACCCTAAACCAAAACCGTACCCTAAACCTAACACTAACCCTAACTCATACCCTAAACCTAAACCTAACCCTGACCCTAACCCTAAACCTAACCCGTACCCTAAAACTAACCCTAAACCTAACCCGTACCCTAACCTAACACTAACCCAAACGCGTACCCTAAACCGAACCCTAACCCATACTCAAACCCTAACAGTAATCCTAAACCATACCATTACGCTAACCCTAACCCTAACCCTAAGCCTAAACCGCACCGTAAACCTAAATGTAACCCTAACCCTAACCATAACCCTTACCCGTACCCTAACCCGAACCCATAACCTAACACTTACCATAACCTTAACCATAACCATAACCCGTACACTAACCCTAAAATTAACCCGTACCCTAACCCCAACCCTAACCCTAACCCGTACCATAACCCTATCGCTAACCCTAACCCTGACCCTAAACCTAACCCTAACCAGTACCCTAACCTTAAAACGCACCTAAACCTAACCCTAACCCGTACCCTAATCCTAACCCGTAACCTAAACCTAACCCTAACCCTAAATTTAACCTGTACACTAACCCTATCCCGTACCCTAAACCTAACCCTAACCCATACACTAACACTAACCTAACCCTAACCCTATCCGTACACTAACCCTAACCCTAAACCTAACACTAACCATAACCCGTACTCTAACCCTAACCCTAACCCTAAACCTAACCCTAACCGTACACTATACCTAACCCTAACCCTCAACCTAACACTAACCCGTACAGTGACCCTAACCTAACCCGTACCCTAACCCATAACCTAACCCTAACCCTAACCCGTACCCATACCCTAACCTGTACCCTAAACCTAACCCGTACCCTAACCCTAACCCTAACCCTACCCGTACCCTAAACCTAAACCTAAACCTAACTCGTACCCTAACCCTAACCCTAAACCTGACGCAAACCCTAACCCTAAACCGTACCCTAAACCTAATCGTAACCCTTGAACTAACCCGTACCCAAGCCTATCCAGTAACCTAACCCTAACCCTAACCCGTACCAAAACCCTAACCATAACCCTAACCCATTGCCTAGCGCTAACCCTAACCCTAACCCTAAACCACACCCTAAACCTAAACCTAACCCTAACCCTAGCCATAACCCTTACCCGTACCCTAACACTAACCCATACCCTAAACCTAACCCTAACCTTAACCATAACCCTGACCCGTACCCTAACCCAAAAACTAAATCGTACCCTCACCCTAATCCTAACCCTAACCCTCACCTAAACCTAACCCTAACCCATACCCTATCCCTAACACGTAACCTAAACCTAACCCTAAACCTAATTTTAACCCGTACGCTAACCCTAGCCAGTACCCTAAACCTAACCCTAACCCGTACCCTAACCGTAACCCTAACCCTAACTCTAACCCCTACCCTAACCATAACCCTTTCCCTAACCCTAACACTAACCCTAACCCGTACTCTAACCCTAACCCTAACCCTATCCCTAACCGTACTCTAACGCTAACCCTAACCCTCAACCTAACCCTAACCCGTACTGTAACCCTAAACCGTAACATAACCCTAACCCTAACCCGTACCCTAACCCGTACCCTAACTCGTACCCTAACCATAACCCTGACCCTAACACTAACCATAAACCGTACCCTAAACGTAACCCTAACCCTAACTCGTACCCTAACACTAACCCTTACACTAACCCTAACCCTAAGCCTAACCCGGACCCTAAACCTAACCCTAACCCGTACTCTAACCTTAAACCTAACCCTCAACCTAACCCTAACCCATACTGTAACCCTAACCCGTAACATAACCCTAACCCTAACCTGTACCCTAATCCTAACCCTAACCCTTGACCTAATCCATACCAAACTCTATCCCGTACCCTAACCCTAAACCTAAACCTAACCCAAACCCTAACAGTAACCCTAACCCATAACCTAGGTCTAACCCAAACACTAACTCAAAGCCTAACCCGCACCCTAAACCTAAACCTAACCCTAACCCTAACCATAACCCTAACCGGTACCCTAACCCTAACCCATACCCTAACACTAACCCTAACCTTCACCGTAACCCTAACCCGTACCCTAACACTAAAACTAACCCGTACCCTAACCCCAACCCTAACCCTAACCCGTCCCATAACCCTATCCCTAACCCTAACCCTGACCCTAAACCTAACCATAACCCGTACCCTAACCCTATCCCGCACCTAAACCTAACCCTAAGCCGTACCCTAACCCTAACCCATAACCTAAACCTAACCCTAACCCTAAACTTAACGCGTACACTAACCCTATCCCGTACACTAACCTAACCCTAACTAGTACCCTAACCCGAACCCTAACACTAAACTTATCCGTACACTAAACCTAACCCTAACACTAACACTAACCCTAACCGGTACTCTAACCCTAAAGCTAACCCTAAACCTAACCCTAACCCGTACTCTAACCCTAACCCGTACCCTAACACTAACCCTTACCCTAACCCTAAACCTAACCCATACCCTAAAGCTAAACGTAACCCTAACCCATACCCAAACCCTAACCCTAACACGTACCCTAACCCTAACCCTAACCCGCACACTAACCCTAACCCAAACCCTAGACCTAAAACTAAACTAAACCTATTCTGTACCGAAACCTTAACCCTACCAGTACCCTAACCCTAAATCTGACCCTAACCTCTAACCCTAACCCTAACCCTTACCCTAACCCGTACCCAAACGGTAAACCTAACCCGTACCCTAACACTAACCCAAACCCGTACGCTAACCCTAACCCTAACCCTAACCCGCACCTTAAACTTAACACTAATCCTAATCCAAACCATAACCCTTAACCGTACCCTATACCTAACCCATACCCTAAACCTAACCCTTACCTTAACCATAAACCTAACCTGTACCCTAACCCTAAAACTAACCCGTACCCTAACCCCATCCCTAACCCTAACCCGTACTCTAACACTAATCCTAACCCTAACCCTGATCCTAAACCTAACCCTAACCCGTACCCTAACCCTAAAGTTAACCCATACGCTAACCCTATCCCGAACCCTGAAACTAACCCTAAACCGTATCCTAACACTAAATCTAACCCTAAGCGTAACCCATACATTTACCCTAACTCTAACCCTAACACTCACCCTACCTAGTACTTTAACCCTAACCCTAACCCTAACCCTAACCCTAAACCTAACCCTAACCCATACCCTAACCCTAACCCGTAACCTAAACCCTACCCTAACCCTAACCTTAACCCGTATGCTAACCCTAACCCTAATCCTAAAGTTAACCCGTTCGCTAACCCTATCCCGAACCCTGAAACTAACCCTAAACCGTATCCTAACCCTAAATCTAACCCTAAGCCTAACCCATACATTTACACTAACCCTAACCCTAACCCTAAACCTAACCCTAACCCGTACCCTAACCCTAACCCGTAACCTAAACCCTATCCTAACCCTAACCTTAAACCGTATGCTAACCCTATCCCGTATCCTGAAACTAACCCTAAACCGTATCCTAACCCTAAACCTAACCCTAAGCCTAACCCGTACATTAACCCTAACCCTAACCCTAACACTAACCCTACCCCGTATTTTCACCCTAACCCTAACCCTAACCCTAACCCTAACCCTAAACCTAACCCTAACCTGTACCCTATCCCTAACACGTACCCTAAGACTAACCCTAACCCTAACCCAAACCCTAACCCTTACCCGCACACTAAACCTAACACTAACCCTAGACCTAACATGTACACTAACTCTATTCCGTACCGTAACCTTAAACCTAACCCATACCGTGCCCTAACACTAACCCTAACACCAACCCTAACCCTAACCTTAACCCGTACACTAACCTTAACCGGCACCCTAATCCTAACCCTTACCTTAACCCTATACGTACACTAACCCTAACCCTAACACTAACACTAACCCTAACCCGTACTCTAACCCTAACCCGTACCCTAACACTAACCCTTACCCTAACCCTAAACCTAAACTGTACCCTAACCCAAACCCGTAACCTAAACCTAACCCTAAACCTAAACTTAACCCATATGCTAATCCTATCCCGTACCCTAAACCTAACCCTAAAACTATCCGTACACTAACTCTAACAATAACCCTAAACCTAACACTAAACCTAAACCGTACTCTAACCCTAACCCTAACCCTAAACCTAACCCTAAACCAAACTCTAAAGCTAACCCGTACCCTAACACTAACCCTAAGCCTAACACTAACCCTAACCGGTACTCTAACCCTAAAGCTAAACCTAAACCTAACCCTATACCGTACTCTAACCCTAACCCGTACCCTAACCCTAACCCTAACCCTAACCCGTACCAGTACCCTAACCAGAAACCTAACACTTTCCCTAAACCTAACACTAAACCTAACCCGTTCTCTAACCCTAATCCTAACCCAAACCCTAATCGTACTCTAACCCTAACCTTAACCCTCACCCTAAACGTAACCCGTACTGTAACCCTAACCCGTAACATAACCCTAACCCTAACCCGTACTCTAACCCTAACCGTAACTCGTACCCTAACCCTAACCCTGACCTTAACCCTAACCCGTACCCTAAACCTAACCCGTACCTTAAACCTAACCCTAACCCTAACCCGTACCCTAAACCTAACCCTAACCCTATCTCATACCCTAACCCTAACCCGTACCCTGACCCTAACCCTAACCCGTACCCTAACCCGTACCCTAAACCTAACCCATACCCTAACCCTAACAATAAACCTAACCCTAACCGTAAGCCGTACACTAAACCTAAACCTCACCCTTGACCTAACCCTTACCCAACACCATCTCGTACCCTAAACCTAACCCTAACCCGTACCCAAACCCTAACAGTAACCCTAACCCATACCCGAGACCTAAACCTAACCCTAAACCTAAACCTAACCCTAAACCTGACCCTAACCCTAAACCTAACCCGTACCCTAAGCCTAACCGATAACCAAACCCTAACCCTAACCCTAAGCCTAACACTAACCCTACCCCGTACTCTAACCCTAACCCTAACCCTAACCTTAACCCTAACCCCTACCCATACCCTAACCCTAACCCTAACCCTAACCCTAACCCTAACCCTAACACTAACCCTATCCCTTACTCTAACCCTAACCCTAACCCTAACCCTAAACCTATCCGTACTCTAACCCGTACCCTATACCTCACCCTAACCCTAACACATACCCTAACACTAACCCTAAACCTGACCGTAACCCTAAACCTAACCCGTACGCTAAACCTAAACCATACCCTAAACCTAACCCTAAGCCTAACCCGTACATTAACCCTAACCCTAACACTAACACTAACCCTACCCCGTAATCTAACCCTAACCTTAACCCTAACCCTAACCCGTACCCTCAACCTAACCCTAAACCTTTCCCTAACCCAAACACTAACCCTAACACTTACTCTAACCCTAACCCTAACGCTCACCCTAAACCTAACCCGTACTGTAACCCTAACCCGTAACATAAACCTAACTCTAACACGTACCCTAACCCTAAACCTAACTCATAGCCTAACACTAACCCTGTCCCTAACCCTAACCCATACCCTAAACCTAACGCATACATGAACCATAAACCTAACCCTAAGCCGTACCCTAAACCTAAACCTAACCCTAACTCATACCCTAACCCTAAACCTAAACCTAACCCTAACACTAACCCTTACCTTAACCTAACCCTAACCCTTTACCTAAACCGTACCCAACCCTATCTCGTACCCTAACCCTAACCCTAACCCATACCCAAACCCTAACAGTAACCCTAACCCATTCCCTAGCGCTAACCCTAACCCTAAACCGAATCCTAACCCACACCCTTAACCTAAAACTTACCCTAACCCTAACCATAACCCTTACCCGTACCCTAACCCTAACCCATACCTAACACTAACCCTAACCTTAACCATAACCCTAACCCGTACCCTATCCCTTAAACTAACCCGTACCCTAACCCCAAACCTAACCCTAACCTGCACCTAAGCCTAACCCTAACCCGTACCCTAACCCTAACCCGTAACCTAAACCTAATCGTAAACCTAAACTTAACCTGAACACTAAACCTATCCCGTACCCTAAACCTAACCCTAACCCGTACACTAACCCTAACCTTAACCCTAACACTATCTGTACACTAACACTAACCCTAACCCTAACACTAACAAAAACCAGTACTCTAACACTAAACCTAACCCTAAACCTAACCCTAACCCGTACTCTAACCCTAACCCGTACCCTAACACTAACACTTACCCTAAACCTAAACCTAACCCGTACCCTAACCCTAAACGTAACCCTAACCGGTACACAAACCCTAACCCTAACACCTACCCTAACACTAACAAAACCCTAAACCTAACCCACACACTAAACCTAACCCTTACCCTAGACCTAACACGTACACTAACCCTATCCCGTACTCTAACACTAACCCTAACCATAACCATAACCCGTACCCTAACCCTAACCCTAAACCTAACCCTAACACTAACCCTAACCCGTACTCTAACCCTAACCCTAACCCTAACACTAGCCCTACCCCGTTCTCTAACCCTAACCCTAAACCGTACCCGTACCCGTACCCTAACCCTAACACTAACCCTAACCCTAACACTAAACCTAACCCATACTCTAACCCTAACCCTTACCCTACCCTGTACTCTAATCCTAACCCTAACTCTAACCCTAAAGCGTACCCTAACACTAAATCTAACCGTAACACTAACCCTACCCCGTACTCTAAACCTAACCCTAACCCTAACCGTAACCCTAACCCGTACCCTAAACCTAACCCTAACCCTAACTCGTAGCCCAACACTAACCCTTACCCTGACCCTAACCCTAACCGTAACCCGTACCCTAAACCTAACACATATCCTAACGCTAACCCTAATCCGAACCCTAACCCTTAAGTGTACCCTAATCCTAACCCTAACTCGTACCCTAACCCTAACACTGACCCTAACCCTAACCCGTACACTAACCCTATTCTGTACCATAAACCTAACCCTAACCCTAATCTTATCCGTACTCTAACCCTAACCCTAACCCTACCCTGTACTCTAATCCTAACCCTAACTCTAACCCTAAAGCGTACCCTAACCCTAAACCTAACCGTAACACTAACCCTACCCCGTACTCTAAACCTAACCCTAACCCTAACCGTCACCCTAACCCATACCCTAAACCTAACCCTAACCCTAACTCGTAGTCCAACACTAACCCTAACCCTGACCCTAACCCTAACCGTAACCCGTACCCTAAACCTAACCCATACCCTAACCCTAACCCTAATCTTAACCCTAACCCTATCCCGTATCCTAAACCTAACCCTAACCCTTGTCCTAACCCATACCCAACCCTATCTCATACCCTAACCCTAACCCTTACCTGTACCCAAACCCTATGAGTAAACCTAACCCATACCCTAATGCTAACCCTAACTCTAAACCTAAGCCTAACCCGCACCCTAAACCTAAACCTAACCATAACCCTAACCATAACCCTTATCCGTACCCTAACCCTAACCCATAAATTAACACTAACCCAAACCTTAACCGTAACCCTAACCGGTACCCTAACCCTAAAACTAACCCGTACCGTAACCCCAACCCTAACCCTAACCTGTACCATAACCCTATCCTTAATCCTAACACTGACCGAAAACCTAACACTAACCTGTACCCTAACCCTAAACCGCACCTAACCCTAACCCTAACCCTAACCCGTACCCAAACCTAATTCGTAACCTAACCCTAACCCTAACCCGTACCCAAACCCTAAGAGTAACCCTAACCCATGCCCAAGCCTAACCTAACCCTAACACTAACCGTAACACTAACCCGCTCCCTAAACCTCAACCTAACCCTAACCCTAACCATAACCCTTACCCGTACCCTAACCCTAACCATACACTAGTCCTAACCCTAAACTTAACCGTAACCCTGACCCGTAACCTAACCCTAAAATTAACCCATACCCTAACCACAACCCTAAACCTAACCCTAAACCTAACCGGTACCCTAACCCTAACACTAACCCGCACCTAAACCTAACCATTAAGAGTAACAAAGACCTAACCCTAACCCTAAAATTAACCCGTACGCTAACCGTATCCCGAACACTAAACCTAACTCTAACTGGTAAACTAATCCTAAACCTAACCCTAAGCCTAACCCGTACATTAACCCTAACCCTAACCCTAACACTAACCCTACGCTGTACTCTAACCCTAACCCTAAATCTAACCCTAACACGTACCCTAACCCTAACCCCAACCCTGACCCTAACCCTAACCCTAACCCATACTTAAACCTAACCCATGCCCTAATCCTAACCCTAAACCTAACCCTAACGCTATCCCATACACTATACCTAACCCGAACCCTTGACCTAACCCGTACCCAACCCTATCCCGTACACTAAACCTAACCCTAACCCTTACCCAAACCCTAAGAGTAACCCTAACCCATACCCTAGCGCTAAACGTAACCCTAACCCTAAGCCTAACCCGCACCCTAATCCTAAACCTAACCCTAACCCTAACCATAACCCTTACCCGTACCCAAACCCTAACCCATACCTTAACCCTAACCAGCACCTAAACCGTACCCTAACCCGTACCCTAACCCTAATCCGTAACCTAAAACTAAAACTAACCCTAAACTTATCTCGTACACTAACCCTATCCCGTACGCTAAACCTAACCCTATCCTGTACCCTAAACCTAACCCTAACCCTAATCCTATCCGTACACTAACCCTAACCCTAACCCTAACACTAACCCTATCCCATATTCTAACCCTAACCCTAACCCTAAACCTAACACTAACCCTAACTTTTACTCTAACGCTAACCCTAACCCTAAACGTAACCCTAACCCGTAATCTAACCCTAACCTGTACCCTAACACTAAACCTAACCCTCACCCTAACCCTAACCTTAAACCGTACACTAACCCTAAACCTAACCATAAACTTACCCTAACGCTAACCCTAACCCTAACCATAACACTAACCCTAACCCGTACTCTAAACTAACCCTAACCCTAAACCTAACCCTAACCCGTACTCTAACCCTAAACTTAACCCTAACACTAACCATAACCCTAACACTAAACCTAACACGTACTCTAACCCTAACCCTAACCCGTACCCTAACACTAACCCTAACCCTAACCCTGACCCTAAACCTAACCCTAACCCTTACACTAACACTAACCCTAACCCAACCCGCACCCTAAACCTAACCCTAACCCGTAACCTAACCCTAAACCGTAACCTAAACCGAACCCTAACCCTAAACTTAACCCGTTCGCTAACCCTATCCCGTACCCTAAACCTAACCCTAACCCGTATCCTAACCCTAACCTAACCCTAAGCCTAACCCATACATTAACCCTTACCCTAACCCTAACACTAACCCTACCCCGTACTCTAACCCTAACCCTAACCTTAACCCTAACCCGTACCCTTAACCTATCCCTAACCCTAACTCGTACCCTAACCCTAAACCTAAACCTGACACTAACCCTAACCCGAACCCGTACCCATAAACCTAACCCTAACCCGTTCCCTAAACCTAACCTTAAGCCTTGACCAAACACTGACCCAACCTTATCCCGTACCCTAAACAAAACCCTAAACCGTACCCAAACCCTAACAGTAACCCTAACCCCTACCTTAGCGCTAACCCTAACCCTAACCCTAAGACTAACCCGCACCATAACCTAAACCTAACCCTAACCCTAACCATAATCCTTACCCGTACCCTAACCCTAACCCATACCCTAACACTAACCCTAACCTTAACCGTAAACTTAACCTGTACCCTAACCCTAAATCTAACCCGTACCCTACCCCAACCCTAACCCTAACCCGTACCATAACCCTATCCCTAACCCTAACCCTGACCCTAAACCTAACCCTAACCCGTACCCTAACCCTAACCCGCACCTAAACATAACCCTAACCCGTACCCTAACTCTAACCCATAACCTAAACCTAACCCTAACCCTAAACGTAACCCGTACACTAACCCTATCCTGTACCCTAAACCTAACCCTAACCCGTACCCTAACCCTAACCCTAACCCTATCCGCTCTCTAACCCTAACCCTAACCCTAACACTAACCCTAACCCATACACTAACCCTAACCCTAACCCTAAACCTAAACTTAACCCGTACTCTAACCCTAACCCGTACACTAACACTAACCCTTACCCTAACCCTAAACTTAACCCATACCCTAACCCTAAACGTAAACCTAACCCGTACCCAAAAACTAACCCTAACACGTACCCTAACCCTAACCCTAACCTAACCCGCACGCCAAACCTAACCCTAACCCTTGACCTAACACGTACACTAAACCTATCCCGTACCATAACCTTAACCCTAACCCGTACCATAACCCTAACACTAACCCTAACCCTAACCCTAACCCGTACACTAACCCAATCCCTAACCCTAAACGTACCCTAACCCTAACCCTAACCCTAACACTAACCCTAACCCGTACTCTAAACTAACCCTAATCCTAAACCTAACCCTTACCCGTACTCTAACCCTAACACTACCCTAACCCTAACCCTAACCATAAACCTTACCCGTACCCTATCCCTAACGCATACCCTAACACTAACCCTAACTTTAACCGTAACCCTACCCCGTACCCTAACCTTAAAACTAACCCGTACCATAACCCCAACCCTAACCGTAACCCGTACCATAACCCTATCCCTAATGCTAACCCTGACCCTAAACCTAACCCTAACCCGAACCATAACCCTAACCCGCACCTAAACCTAACCCTAACCCTAAATTTAACCCGTAAACTAACCCTATCCTGTACCCTAAACCTAACCCTAACCCGTACCCAAACCCTAACCCTAACCCTAACCCTATCCGTACATTAACCCTCACCCTAACCCTAACACTAACCCTAACCCGTACTCTAACCTTTACCCTAACCCTAAACCTAACCCTAACCCATACTCTAACCCTAACCCGTATCCTAACACTTACCCTTACCCTAACTCTAAACCTAACACGTACCCTAACCCTAAACGTAACCCTAACCAGTACCCAAACCCTAACCCTAACACGTACCTAACCCTAACCCTAACCCGCACACTAAACCTAACCCTAACTCTAGACCTAACACGTACACTAAACCTATCCCGTACCGGAACCTTAAACCTAACCCGTACCGTAACCCTAACAATAAGCCTAACCCTAAACCTAAACCTAACCTTAACCCGTACACTAACCCTAACCTGAAACGTAACTCGTACCCTAACCCTACCCGTAGCCTAACCCTATCTCTAACGCTAACCCCTAACCCTAAACCTAACCCTAACCCGTACCCTAACCCCTACCCAAAAGGTAAACCTAACCCGTACCCTAACTCTAACCCAACCCGTACTCTAACCCTAACCCTAACTCTAACCCGCACACTAAACCTAACCCTAACACTAGACCTAACACGTACACTAAACCTATCCCGTACCGGAATATTAAACCTAACCCGTACCATAACCCTAACAATAAGCCTAACCCTAACCCTAAACCTAACCCTAACCCGTACCCTAAACCTAACAGTAACCCATACCCTAACCCTAAACCTACCCTAAACCTGACCCTAACCCTAACCCTAACACGTACCCTAAGCCTAACCCATAACCTAACCCTAACCCTAACCTTAACACTAACACTAAACCTACCCCGTACCCTAAACCTAACCCTAACCCGTACCCGTACACTAAACCTAACCCTAACTCTAAACCTAACACTAACCCTAACCCATACTCTAACCCTTATCCTAACCCTAACACTAACCCGTACTCTAACCATGACCCTAACCCTAACCCTAACATTGACCCTAAACTGTACTCTAACCCTAACCCTAACCCTAACCGTAACCTAACACTAACCCTAAACATCACCCTAACCCGAACCCGTACTGTAACCCTAACCCGTACCATAACCCTAACCCTAATGCGTACTCTAACCCTAACCCTAATTCGTACCCTAACCCTAACCCTAACCCTGACCCTAACCCTAACCCTAACAAGTACCCTAAACCTAACCTGTACCTTAACCCTAACCCTACCCTAACTCACACCCTAAACTTAACCCTAACCAAACCCAAACCATAACCCTTAACCGTAACTTAACCGTAACCCATACCCTAACCCTAACACTAACTTTAACCATAATCCCTACCTGTACCCTAAACGTAAAACTAACCTGCACCCTAACCGCAACCCTAACCCGTACACTAACACTAACCCTAACCCTAACCCTGACCCTAAACCTAAGCCTAACCCTTACACTAACCCTAACCCTAACCCGCACCCTAACACTAACCCTAACCCTAACCCTAAAACTAACCCTAACCTGTATTCTAACCCTAACCCTAACCCTAACCCTAACCCTAACCCTAACCATATACTAACCCTAACCCTAAACCTCACCCTAACCCTAACCCATACTGTAAACCTACCCTGTACCATAACCATAACACTAACCAGTACCCTAACCCTAACCCTAATTCGTACCCTAACCCTAACCCTAACCCTGACCCTAACCCTAACCCTAACCCGTACCCTAAACCTAACCCATAACCTAACCCTAACCCTAACCCTAATCCTAACAAAACACTAAACCTACCCCGTACCCTAACCCTAACCCTAACCCTAACCTGTACCCGTACACTAAACCTAACCCTAACCCTAACCCTAACACTAACCCTAACCCGTACTCTAACCCTAATCCAAACCTAACACTAACCCGAACACTAAACCTGACCCTAACCCTAACCCTAACCCTAACCCAAAACGTACACTAAACCTAACCCTAACCCGTACCCTCACCCGAAACCTAACCCTAAACCTGACCCAAACCCTTAACCTAACCCGTATCCTAAGCCTAACCGATACCCAAACCCTAACCCTAACCCTAACCCTAACACTAACCCTACCCCGTACTCTAACCCTAACCCTAACCCTAAACCTAACCCTTGCCATAAACCGTACCCAAAAGGTAAACCTAAACCGTACCCTAACACTAACCCAAACCAGTACTCTAACCCTAACCATAACCATAACTCGCACCCTAAACTTAACCCTAACCCTAACCCAAAACATAATCCTTAAACGTAACCTAACCCTAACCCATACCCTAACCCTAACCCTAACCTTAACCGTAACACTAACCCATACCCTAACCCCAAAATTAAGCCGTACCCTAACCCCAACCCTAACCCTAACCCGTACCCTAACACTAACCCTAACCCTAACCCTGACGCTAAACCTAACTCTAACCCTTACACTAATACTTACCCTAACCCTAACCCACACCCAAAACCTAACCCTAACCCGAACCCTAACCCTAACCAGTGACCTAAACCTAACCATAACCCTAAACTTAACCCGTACACTAACCCTATCCCGTATCCGAAACCTAACCCTAACCCGTATCCTAACCCTAAACCTAACCCTAAGCCTAAACCGTACATTAACCCCAAACCTAACCCTAACACTAACCCTACCCGGTAATCTAACCCTAAGCCTAACCCTAACCCTAACAGTACTCTAACCGTAACCCTAACCCTCACCCTAACACTAACCTGTACTGTAACCCTAAAACTAACCCTTACACTAACCCTACCCCGTATCTAACACTAACCCTAACCCTATCCTTTACCCTAACCCTAACCCTAACCCTAACCCTAACCCGTACTCTATCCCTAACCCTAACCCTAACCCTAACCGTATTCTAAACCTAACCCTAACACTCATCCTAACCGTAACCCGTACTGTAACCCTAACCCGTACCATAACCTTAACCCTAACCCGTACCCTAAACCTAAACCTAATTCGTACCCTAACCCTAACCGTAACCCTGACCCTAACCCTAACCCTATCCCGTATCCTAAACCTAACCTGTACCCTAACCCTAAACCTAACCCTAACCCGTACCCTAAACCTAACCCTAACCGGTACCCTAACCCTAAACCTACCCTAAACCTGACCCTAACCCTAACACTAACACGTACCCTAAGCCTAACCCATAACCTAAACCTAACAGTAACCCTAACACTAACACCAAACCTAACCCATACTCTAACCCTAACCCTAACCCGAACCCGTACCTGTACCCGTACACTAAACCTAACCCTAACCCTAACCCTAACACTAACCCTAACCCGTACTCTAACCCTAACCCTAACCGTAACCCTAACACTAAACTTACCCCGTACTCTAACACTAACCCTAACCCTAACCCTAACCCGTACTCTAACCCTTACCCTAAACCTAACCCTAACCCGTACCATAACCCTAACCCGCAACTAAACCTAACCCTATCCCGTACCCTAACACTAACCAGTAACCTAAACCTAACCCTAACCCTAAATTTAACCCGTACACTAATCCTTTCCCGTACCCTAAACCTAACCCTAACCCGTACCCTAACCCTAACCCTAACCCTAACCCTATCCGTACACTAACCCTAACCCTAACCCTAATGCTAACCCTAACCTGTACTCTAACCCTAACCCTAACCCTAAACCTAACCCTAACCCATACTCTAACCCTAACCCGTACCCTAACACTAACCCTTACCCTAACCCTAAACCTAACACGTACCCTAATCCTAAACGTAACCCTAACCAGTACCCAAACCCTAACCCTAACACGTACCCTAACCCTAACCCTAACCCTCACCCGCACACAAAACCTAACCCTAACTCTAGACCTAACACGTACACTAAACCTATCCAGTACCGGAACCTTAAACCTAACCCGTACCGTAACCCTAACAATAAGCCTAACCCTAAACCTAAACCTAACACTAACCCGTACACTAACCGTAACCCGAACCCTAACTCGTACCCTAACACTACCCGTAGCCTAACCCTAACTCTAACGCTAACCCTTAACCCTAAACCTAACCCTAACCCTTACCCTAACCCGTACCCAAATGGTAAACCTAACCCGTACCCTAACTCTAACCCAAACCCGTACTCTAACCCTAACCCTAACCCTAACCCGCCCACTAAACCTAACCCTAATACTACACCTAAAACGTACACTAAACCTATCCCGTACCGAAACCTTAAACCTAACCCGTACCATAACCCTAACAATAAGCCTAACCCTAAACCTATCCCTAAACCTATCCTGTACCCTAAACCTAACCTGTACCCTAACCCTAAGCCTAACCCTAACCCGTACCCTACACCTAACACTAACCCGTACCCTAACCCTAAACCTACCCTAAACCTGACCCTAACCCTAACCCTAACATGTACCGTAAGCCTAACCCATAACCTAACCCTAACCCTAACCCTAATCCTAACAAAACACTAAACCTACCCCATACCCAAACCCTAACCCTAACCCTAACCCTAACACTAACCCTACCCTGTTTCTAACCCTAACCCTAACCCTAACCCCTACCCGTACCCTAACCCTAACTTTAACCCTAACACTAACCCTATCCTGTACTCTAACCCTAACCCTAACCCTAACCCTAACCGTACTCTAACCCATACCCTAAAGCTCACCCTAACCCTAACACATACCCTAACACTAACCCTAACCCTGACCCTAACCCTAAACCTAACCCATACGCTAAACCTAACCCATACCCTAAACCTAACCCTACCTAACCCGTACATTAACCCTAACCCTAACCCTAACACTAACCCTACCCCGTAATCTAACCCTAACCCTAACCCTCACCCTAACCCTAACCCTAACCCGTACCCTAAACCTAACCCTAAATCTTTCCCTAACCCAAACACTAACCCTAACCCTTACTCTAACCCTAACCCTAACGCTCACCCTAAACCTAACCCGTACTGTTACCCTAACCCGTAACATAAACCTAACTCTAACCCGTACCCTAACCCTAAACCTAACTCATAGCCTAACACTAACCCTGTCCCTAACCCTAACCCATACCCTAAACCTAACGCATACATGAACCATAAACCTAACCCTAAGCCGTACCCTAAACCTAAACCTAACCCTAACTCATACCCTAACCCTAACCCTAAACCTAACCCTAACTCTAACCCTTACCGTAACCTAACCCTAACCCTTTACCTAAACTGTACCCAACCCTATCTCGTACCCTAACCCTAACCCTAACCCGTACCCAAACCATAACAGTAACCCTAACCCATTCCCTAGCGCTAACCCTAACCCTAAACCTAATCGTAACCTGCACCCTTAACCTAAACCTTACCCTAACCCTAACCATAACCCTTACCCGTACCCTAACCCTAACCCATACCTAACACTAACCCTAACCTTAACCATAACCCTAACCCGTACCCTATCCCTTAAACTAACCTGTACCCTAACCCCAACCCTAACCCGAACCCGCACCTAAACCTAACCCTAACCCGTACCCTAACCCTAACCCGTAACCTAAACCTAATCCTATACCTAAACTTAACCTGAACCGTAACCTATCCCGTAACCTAAACCTAACCCTAACCCGTACACTACTCCTAACCCTAACCCCAACACTATCCGTACACTAACACTAACCCTAACCCTAACACTAACCCTAACCCGTACTCTAACACTAAACCTAACCCTAAACCTAACCCTAACCCATACTCTAACCCTAACCCGTACCCTAACACTAACACTTACCCTAAACCTAAACCTAACCCGTACCCTAACCCTAAACGTAACCCTAACCGGTACACAAACCCTAACCCTAACACCTACCCTAACACTAACAAAACCCTAAACCTAACCCACACACTAAACCTAACCCTTACCCTAGACCTAACACGTACACTAACCCTATCCCGTACTCTAACACTAACCCTAACACTAACCATAATCCGTACCCTAACCCTAACCCTAAACCTAACCCTAACACTAACCCTAACCCGTACTCTAACCCTAACCCTAACACTAACACTAACCCGACCCCGTTCTCTAACCCTAACCCTAACCCATACCCGTACCCATACCCTAACCCTAACACTAACCCTAACCCTAACACTAAACCTAACACGTACTCTAACCCTAACCCTTACCCTAACCGTACTCTAACCCTAACCCTAACCCTCACACTAACCCTAACCCGTACTGTAACCCTAACCCATACCAAAACCCTAACCCTAACCCGTACCCTAACCCTAACCCTAATTTGTGCCCTAACCCTAACCCTAACCCTGACCCTAACACTAACCCTAACCCGTACCCTAAACCTAACCCATACCCTAACCCTAAACCTAACCCTAACCCGTACCCTAAACCTAACCGTAACCCGTACCCTAAACCTAACCCTAACCCTGACCCTGAACCTAACCCTAACCCGTACCCTAAGCCTAACCCATACCCTAACCCTAACCCTAATCCGAACCCTAACCCTTAAGCGTACCCTAATCCTAACCCTAACTTGTACCCTAACCCTAACACTGACCCTAACCCTAACCCGTATCCTAACCCTAAACTGTACCATAAACCTAACCCTAACCCTAATCTTATCCGTACTCTAACCCTAACCCTAACCCTACCCTGTACTCTAACCCTAACACTAACTCTAACCCTAAAGCGTACCCTAACCCTAAACCTAACCCTAACACTAACCCTACCCCGTACTCTAAACCTAACCCTAACCCTAACCGTAAACCTAACCCGTACCCTAAAACTAACCCTAACCCTAACTCGTAGCCCAACACTAACCCTAACCCTGACCCTAACCCTAACCGTAACCCGTACCCTAAACCTAACCCATAACCTAACCCTAACCCTAATCTTAACCCTAACCCTATCCCGTATCCTAAACCTAACACTAACCCTTGTCCTAACCCATACCCAACCCTATCACATACCCTAACCCTAACCGTAACCCGTACCCAAACCCTAAGATTAAACCAAACCCATATCTAACGCTAACCTTAACCCTAACCCTAAGCCTAAACCGCACCCTAAACCTAAACCTAACTGTAGCTCTAACCATAACCCTTACCCGTACCCTAACCCTAACCCATAAATTAACACTAACCCAAACCTTAACCGTAACCCTAACCGGTACCCTCTCCCTAAAACTAACCCGTACCGTAACCCCAACCCTAACCCTAACCCGTACCATAACCCTATCCTTAATCCTAACACTGACCTTAAACCTAACACTAACCTGTACCCTAACCCTAAACCACACCTAACCCTAACCCTAACCCTAACCCGTACCCAAACCTAATTCGTAACCTAACCCTAACCCTAAACCGTACCCAAACCCTAAGAGAAACCCTGACCCATGCCCTAGTGCTAACCTAACCCTAACACTAACCGTAACTCTAAACCGCACCATAAACCTCAACCTAACCCTAACCCTAAACATAACCCTTACCCGTACCCTAACCCTAACCCATACACTAGCTCTAACCCTAAACTTAACTGTAACCCTGACCCATAACCTAACCCTAAAATTAACCCATACCCTAACCCCAACCCTAAACCTAACCCTAACCCGTACCCTAACCCTAACACTAACCCGCACCTAAACCTAACCCTTAAGAGTAACCTAAACCTAACCCTAACCTTAAATTGACCCGTGCGCTAACCCTATCCCGAACACTAAACCTAACTCTAACCGGTAACCTAACCCTAAACCTAACCCTAAGCCTAACCCGTACATTAACCCTAACCCTAACCCTAACACTAACCCTACGCTGTACTCTAACCCTAACCCTAAATCTAACCCTAAATCGTACCCTAACCCTAACCCTAACCCTAACCCTAACCCTAACTCTAAACCTAACCCGTACTCTAAACCTAACCCTAACCCTAACCCTAACCCTAACCCTAACCGTACTCTAACCCTAACCCTAACCCTCACCCTAACCCTAACCCGTAGAGTAACACTAACCCGTACCATAACCCTAAACCTAACCCTTACCTTAAGCGTAACCCTGACCAATACCCTAACCCTAAATCTAACCCGGACCCAAACCCCAACCCTAACCCTAACCCTTACCCTAACCCTATCCCTAACGCTAACCCTGACCCTAAACCTAACCCTAAACCGTACCCTAACCCTAACCCTAAACATAACCCTCACCTAAACCTAACCCTAACCTGTACCCTAACCCTATCCCGTACCCTAAACCTAACCCTAACCCGTAACCTAACCCTAACCCTAACCCTAACCCTATCCATACTCTAACCCTAACCCGTACCCTAACACTAACCCTAACCCTAACACTATCCCTAACCCGTACTCTAAACCTATCCCGTAGCCTAACACTAACTCCTAACCCTAACCCCTAACCCTAACCCTAACCCTTACCCTAACCCATACCCAAACGGTAAACCTAACCCGTATCCTAACACTAACCCAAACCCGTACTCTAACCCTAACCCTAACCCTAACTCGTACCCTAAAACTAATGCTTACCCTAACCCTAACCTGTACCCTAAACCTAACCCGTACCAACCATAACCCTAACACTAACCCTAACCCCTACCCTAAACCTAAACCTCACCCTAACTCGTACCCTAACCCTAGCCCCATCCCTGACCCTAACCCTAACCCTAACCCATACCTAAACCTAACCCATACCCTAATTCTAGCCATAAACCTAACCCTAACCCTATCCCGTACCCTATACCTAACCCGAACCCTTGACATATCCCATTCCCAACCCTATCCCGTACACTAACCTTAGCCCTAACCCATACCCAAACCCTAAGAGTAACCCTAACCCATACCCTACGCTAAACGTAACCCTAACCCTAAGCTTAACCCGAAGCCTAAACCTAAACCTAACCCTAACCCTAACCATAACCCTTACCCGTACCCTAACCCTAACCCATACCCTAACCCTAACCAGCACCTAAACCGTACCCTAACCCGTACCCTAACCCTAACCCGTAACCTAAAACTAAAAGTAACCCTAAACTTACCCGTACACTAACCCTATCCCGTACGCTAAACCTAACCCTATCCTGTACCCTAAACCTAAACCTAACCCTAATCCTATCCGTACACTAACCCTAACCCTAACCCTAACACTAACCCTATCCCATATTCTAACCCTAACCCTAACTTTAAACATAACACTAACCCTAACTTGTACTCTAACGCTAACCCTAACCCAAAACGTAACCCTAACCCGTAATCTAACCCTAACCCGTACCCTAACACTAAACCTAACCCTAACCCTAACCCTAACCCTAACACTAACCCGTAGACTAAACCTAACCCGAACCCTAACCCTAACCCTAAACGTACCCTAACCCTAACCCTAACCCTAACACTAACCCTAACCCTAACACTAACCCTTACCCTAACCCTAACCCTAAACCATACCCTAACCCTAAACGTAACCCTAACCCTTACCCAAACCCTAACCCTAACACGTAACATAACCCTAACCCTAACCCTAACCCGCACACTAAACCTAACCCTAACACTAGACCTAACACGTACACTAACCCTTCTTGTACCGTAACCTTAACCCTAACCCATACCGTAACCCTAACACTAACCCTAACCCTAACCCTATCCCGTACACTAACCCTAAACATAACCATAAACTTACCCTAACGCTAACCCTAACCCTAACCATAACACTAACCCTAACCCGTACTCTAACCTAACCCTAACCCTAAACCTAACCCTAACCCGTACTCTAACCCTAACCTTAAACCTAACACTAACCATAACCCTAACACTAAACCTAACACGTACTCTAACCCTAACCCTAACCCGTACCCTAACACTAACCCTAACCCTAACCCTAACCCTGACCCTAAACCTAACCCTAACCCTTACACTAACCCTAACCCTAACCCAACCTGCACCCTAAACCTAACCCTAACCCGTAACCTAACCCTAAACCGTAACCTAAACCGATCCCAAACCCTAAACTTAACCCGTTCGCTAACCATATACCGTACCCTAAACCTAACCCTAACCCGTATCCTAACCCTAACCTAACCCTAAGCCTAACCCGTACATTAACCCTTACCCTAACCCTAACACTAACCCTACCCCGTACTCTAACCCTAACCCTAACCCTAACCCGTACCCTTAACCTATACCTAACCCTAACTCGTACCCTAACCCTAACCCTAAACCTGACCCTAACCCTAACTCGAACCCGTACACTAAACCTAACCCTAACCCTAACCCGTTCCCTAAACCTAAACCTAACCTTTGACCAAACACGTTCCCAACCTTATCCCGTACCCTAAACCTAACCGTAAACCATACCCAAACCCTAACAGTAACCCTAACCCCTACCCTAGCGCTAACCCTAACCCTAACCCTAAGACTAACCCACACCCTAAACCTAAACCTAACCCTAAGCTAACCATAATCCTTACCCATAGCCTAACCCTAACCCATACCCTAACACTAACCCTAACCTTAACCGTAACCCTAACCAGTACCCTAACCCTAAAACTAACCCGTACCCTAACCCAACCCTAACCCTAACCCGTACCATAACCCTATCCCTAACCCTAACCCTGACCCTAAACCTAAACCTAACCCTAACCCGTACCCTAACGCTAACCCGCACCTAAATATAACCCTAAACCGTACCCTAACTCTAACCCATAACCTAAACCTAACCCTAACCCTAAACTTAACCCATACACTAACCCTATCCTGTACCCTAAACCTAACCCTAACCCGTTCCCTAACCCTAACCCTAACCCTATCCCTAACCCTAAACCTAACCGTACACTAACCCTAACTCTAACCCTAACACAACCCTATCCCCTACTCTATCCCTAACCCTAACAATAACCCTAACCGTATTCTAACCCTAACCCTAACCCTCACCCTAACCCTAACCCATACTGTAACCCTAACCCATACCATAACCCTAAACCTAACCCGTACCCTAACCCTAATTCGTACCCTAACCCTAACCCTAACACTGACCTTAAACCTAACCCTAACCCGTATCCTAAACATAACCCATACCCTAACCCTAAACATAACCCTAACCCGTACCCTAAACCTAACCCTAAACCGTACACTAACTCTAACCCTAACCCTAACCCTGACCCTAACCCTAACCCTAACCCATACACTAGCCTAACCCATACCCTAACCTTAACCCTAATCCTAACCCTAAACCATACCCTAAACCTAACCCTAACCCTTGACCTAACCCGTAACCTAACCCTAACCCTAACCAGTACCCAAACCCTAATAGTAAACCTAATCCATACCCTAGCACTAACACTTACCCTAACCCTAACTTTAACCCTGACCCGTACCCTAACCCTAAAATTAACCCGTACCCTAAACCCAACCCTAAACCTAACCCTAACCCGTACCCTAACCCTAACCCTGACCCTAACCCTAACCCTAACACTAACCCTACCCCGTACTCTAACCATAACACAAACCCTAACCCTAACCCGGACCCTAACCGTAACCCTAACCCTAACCCTAACACTAACCCTAACCCGTACTCTAACCCTAACCCTAACCCTAACCCTAACCCTAACCGTACTCTAACCCTAACAATAACCCTCACATTAACCCTAACCGTACTGTAACCCTTACCCGTACAATAACCCTAACCCTAACCCTAAACTTAACCGTAACCCTGACCCGTACCCTAACCCTAAAACTAACCCGTACCCTATCACCAACCATAACCCTAACCCGTACCCTAACCCTAACCGTAATCTAACCCTAACCCTCACCTAAACCTAACCCTAACACGTACCCTAACCCTAACCCGTAACCTAAACCTAACCCTAACCCTAAACTTAACCCGTACGCTAACCCTATCCTGTACCCTAAACCTAACCCTAACCCGTACCCTAACCCTAACCCTAAGCGTACTCTAACCCTAACACTAACCCACTCTCTAACCCTAACCGTACTGAAACCCTAACCCATACATTAACCCCAACCCTAACCCTAAACCGTACCCTAACCCTAACCCGTACCCTAACCCACTCCTAAACCTAACCCTAACACGTAACCTAACCCTAAACCTAACCCTAAGCCTAAACCGTACATTAACTCTAACCCTAACCCTAACACTAACACTAACCCTACCATATACTCTAACCCTAACCCTAACTATAACCCTAACCAGTACCCTAACCCTAACCCTAACCCTAAACTTAACCCGTACGCTAAACCTATCCTGTACCCTAAACCTAACCGTAACCCTAACCCTAACACTAAACCTACCGTACTCTAACCCTAACCCTAACCCTACCCCGTACTCTAACTCTAACCCTAACTCTAACACTAACCCGTACCCTAACCCTAAACCTAACACTAACACTAAATCTACCCCATACTCTAAACCTAACCCTAACCCTAACCGTAACCCTAACCCACCCTAAACCTAACCCTAACACTAACTTGTAAACTAACACTAACCCTAACCCTGACCCTAATCCTAACCCTAACCCGTACCCTAAACCTAACCCATACACTAACCCTAAACCTAAACTTAACCCTAACCCTATCCCGTACCCTAAACCTAACCCTAACCCTTGCCATAACCCGTACCCAACCCTATCCCGTACCCTAACCCTAAACCTACCCCGTACCCAAACCCTAAGAGTAAACCTAACCCATACCCTAGGGCTAACCCTAAACCTAACCTTAACCATAACACTAACCCGCACCCTAAACCTAAAACTAAACCTAACCCTAACCCTTACCCGTACCATAACCCTAACCCATACCCTAACCCTAACCCTAAACTTAACCGTAACCCTGACCCGTACCCTAACCCTAAAATTAACCCGTACCCTAACCCCAACCCTAACCCTAACACTAAACCTAACACTAACCCATACCCTAACCCTAACCCTAACCTACCTAACACTAGCACTACCCCGTACTCTAACCATAACACAAACCCAAACCCTAACCCATACCCTAACCCTAACTTAACCCTAACCCTAAAACTAACCCTAACCCGTACACTATACCTAACCCTAACCCTAACCCTAACCCTAACCGTACTCTAACCCTAACACTAACCCTCAACCTAACCCTAACCATACTGTAACCCTAACCCGTACTTTAACCCTAACCCTAACCCTAAACTTTACCGTAACCCTGACCGGTACCCTAACCCTAAAACTAACCCGTAACCTAACACCAACCCTAAACCTAACCCGTACCCTAACCCTATCCCTAACGCTAACCCTGACCCTAAACCTAACCCTAACTCGTACCCTAACCCAAACCCTAACCCTAACACTCACCTAAACCTAACCCTAACCCGTACCCTAACCCGAACCCGTAAACTAAACCTAACCCTAACCCTAAACTTAACCGTACGCTAACCCTATCCTGTACCCTAAACCTAACCCTAACCAGTACCCTAACCCTAACACTAACCCTAACCCTAACCGTACTCTAACCCTAACACTAACCCTCTCCCTAACCTTAACCGTACTGTAACCCTAAACCGTACTCTTACCCCAACCCTAACCCTAAACCGTACCCTAACACTAACCCTAACCCTAACCCACACCTAAACCTAACCCTAACCCGTAACCTAAGCCTAACCCTAACCCTAAACTTAACCCGTACGCTAACCCTATCCCGTACCCTTAACCTAACCCTAAACCGTAACCTAACCCTAAACCTAACCCTAAGCCTAACCCGTATATTAACCCTAACCGTAACACTAACACTACAACGTACTCTAACCCTAACCCTAACTCTAACCCTAACCCGTACCCTAACCCTTACCTTAACCCTAACCCTAACACTAACCCTACCCCGTTTTCTAACCTTAAAACAAACCCTAACCCTAACCCGTACCCTAACCCGTACCCTAACCCTATCTCTAACACTAACCCTAACCCGTACTCTAACCCTAACCCGAACCCTAACCCTGACCCTAACCATACTCTAACCCTAACACTAACCCTCACCCTAACCCTAACCGTACTATAACCCTAACCCGTACAATAACCCTAAACCTAACCCGTAACCTAAATCTAACCCTAACCCTAAACTTAACCTGTACGCTAAACATATCCTGTACCCTAAACCTAACCCTGACCTGTACCCTAACCATAACCCTAACACTATCCGTACTCTAACCCTAACCCTAACCCTAACACTAACCCTAACCCGTACTCTAACACTAACCCTAATCCAAAATGTAACCCTAACCCTTATGCTAACCCTAACCCGTACCCTAACACTAACTCTAAACCTAACACTATCCCTCACCTGTACTCTAACCCTAAACCTAACCCTAACTCTAACCCTAACCCGTACTATAAACCTAAAACTAATCCTAACCCTAAACCTAACCTTAACCCGTACTCTAACCCTATCCCGTAGCCTAACCCTAACTCTAACCTTAACCCCTAAACCTAACCCTATCCCTGACCCTAAACCTAACCCTAACCCGTACACTAACCCTAACCCTAACCCTCTCCCGTACCCTAACCCTAACCCGTAGCCTAACCCGTACCCAAACGTTAAACCTAACCCATACCCTAACACTAACACAAACCCGTACCCTACCCGTACCCTAACCCTAACCCGTATCGTTAACCGTACCTTAAACCTAACCCTAAACCGTACCCAAACCCGTACACTAACCCTAACCCTAACCTGTACCCTAACACGTAGCATAACCCTAACCCAAACCCTAACCCTAAACCTAAATCTAAACCATAACCTACGCCTAACCCTAACCCGTACCCTAACCCTAACCTTCATCATAACCCCTAACACTAACCCTAACCTGTACCCTAAACCTAACCCTAACCTTAACTCGTACCCTATCCCTAAACCTAACCCTGACCCTAACCCTAACCCTAACTCTTACCCTAACCCATACCCTAACCCTAACCCGTCCCCTAAACCTAAACGTAACCCCAACACTATGCCTAACCCCCTACTATAACTCAAAACTTAACCTAAACCTAACCCCAACTCGTACCGTTAACTTTATCTGTACCCTAACTGTATACCTAACCCTAAACCTAACCGTAACCCTGACCCTAACCCTAACCCTAATCCCGTACCCTAACCCTAACACTAACCCACATCCTAAACCTAACCCTAACCTAGACCTAACCCGAACCCTAACCCTAAACCGTACCCTAACACTAACCTTAAGCCTAACCCTAATCCGTACCCTTACCCTAACCCTTACCCTAATCCTAACCCTAACCATAACCCGTACCCTAACCCTAACCCATACACAAACCCTAACCCTCACAGGTACCCTAACACTTACCCTAACCCTAACCCTAACCCGCACACTAAACCTAACCCTAAACCCATACCTAACAGTACACTAACCCTATCCCGTACCCTAACCTTAACCCTAACCCATACTGTAACCCTAACACTAACCCTAATCCTAACCCTAACACTAACCCGTATATTAAACCTCACCCGAACCCTAACCCTAAACCTAACCCGTACCCTAACCCAAACCGTAGCCTAACCCTAACTTTAACCCTAACCCCTAACCCTAACCCTAACCCTAAACCTTACCTTAACCCGTACCCAAACGGTAAACCTAACCCGAACCCTAACACTAAATCAAACCCGACCCTAACCTTAACCCTAAACCTAACCCTAACCGTAATCCGCACCCTAAACTTAAACCTAAACCTAACCCAAACCATAACACTTAACCGTAACCTAACACTAACCCATACCCTAAACCTAACCCTAACCTTAAGCATAACCCTAACCCGTACCCTAACCCTAAAACTACCCGTACCCTCACCCCACCCTAACCATAACCCGTACCCTAAAACTAACCCTAACTGTAACCCTGACACTAAACCTAACCCTAACCCTTACACTAACCCTAACCCTAATTCTAACCCGCACCCTAAACCTAACCCTAACCCATACCCTAACCCTAACCCGTAACCTAAACCTAACCCTAAACCTAAACTTAACCCATACGCTAACCCTATCCCGTACCCTAAATATAACCCTAATCGTATCCTAACCCTAACCTAACCCTAATCCTAACCCGAACATTAACCCTAACCCTAACCCTAACACTAACCCTACCGCGAACTCTAACCCTAACCCGAACCTAACCCTAACCCTGACACGTATCCTAAACCTAAACCTAACCCTAACTCGTACCCTAACCCTAACCCATACCCAAACCCTAACCATAACCCTAACCCTTACCCTAGCGCCAACCCTAACACTAATCCTAAACCTATCCCGCACTCTAAACCTAAACCTAACCCTAACCCTAACCGAAACCCTTACCCGTACCCTAAACCAAACCCATACCCTAACACTAACCCTAACCTTAACCGTAACCCTAACCCGTACCCTAACCCTAAAACTAACCCATACCCAAACCCCCACCATAACCCTATCCCGTACCCTAACCTTAACCCTAACCATTACCTTAACCCTAACCCTAACCCTAAACCTTACCCTAAACCTAACCCGTACACTAACCCTCACCCGAACCCTAACCCTAACCCTAACCCTTACCCTAACTCTAACCGTAGCCTAACCATAACTCTAATCCTAACCCCTAACCCTAACCCTAACCCTTACCCTAACCCATACCCAAATGGTAATCCTGACCTGTACCCTAACACTAAACCAAACCCGTACGTTAACCCTAACCCTAAACCTAACCCTACCCTAACCCGCACCCTAAACTTAACCCTAAACCTAACCCAAACCATAACCCATAACCGTAACCTAACCCTAACCCTTACCCTAAACCTAACCCTAACATTAACCATATCCCTAACCCGTACCCTGAACCTAAAACTAACCCGTACCCTCACCCCAACCCTAACCATAAACCGTACCATAAAACTAAGCCTAACCGTAACCCTGACCCTAAACCTAACCCTAACCCTTACACTAACCCTAACCCTAACCCCCACCTTAAACCTAACCCTAATCCGTAACCTAACCCTATCCCGTAACCTAAAACTAACCCACACTGTAAACTTAACCCGTACGCTAACCCTATCCCGTACCCTAAACCTGACCCTAACCCGTATCCTAACCCTAAACTAACCCTAAGCCTAACCCGTACATTAACCCTAACTATAACCATAACACTAACCCTACCCCGTACTCTAACCCTAACACTAACCCTAACCCTAACCCGTACAGTAACCCTAACGCGTACCCTAACCCTAACCCTAACCCTAAACCTAACCCTAATCTTGAACCTAAACCTAACACTAACCCGTACCCTAACCCTAAACCGTACCCTAACGCTAACCCTAAACCTAACCCGTACCCTAAGCCTAAATGTAACCCTAACCCGTACCTAAACACTAACCCTAACACGTACCCTAACCCGAACCCTAACCCTAACCCGTACCGGTACCCTAACACTAACCGTAACCCTAAACGTAACCCTAACCCTAACCCTAACTCGTACACCCCCTAACCCGAACCCTAACCCTAACCGTAACCCGTACCCTAACCCTTCCCATAGACTAACCATAACTCCAAGCCTAACCCCTATCCCTAACCCTAACCCTAACCCACACTTAAACCTAACCCTAACCCTAACCCTAAACCGCACCTAAACCTAACCCTAACCCGTACACGAACCCTAACCCGTAACGTAATCCTAAACTTAACCCTAAACTTAACCCATACGCTAACCCTATCTGTACACTAATCCTAACCCTAACCCTAAACCTAACCCTAAACCGAACTCTAACCCTAACCTGTACCCTAACCCTAACCCGTACCCTAACACTATCCCTAACCCTAACACTAACCCTAAACTGTTCTCTAACCCTAAACCTAAACCTAACTCTAAACCTGACCCGTAATAAAACCCTAACCCGTACCCTAACACTAACCCTAACACTAACACTAACCCTACCCTGTACTCTAACCCGAAACCTAACCCTATATCTAACCCTAACCTGTACTGTAACCCTAACCCTAACCCTAACCCTAACCCATACAGTAACCCTAACGCGTACCCTAACCCTAACCCTAACCCTAAACCTAACCCTAACCTTGACCCTAAACCTAACCCTAACCCGTACCCTAAACCTAAACCGTACCCTAAACCTAACCCTAAACCTAACCCGTACCCTAACCCTAAATGTAACCCTAACCCGAACCCAAACCCTAACCCTAACACGTACCCTAACCCTAACCCTAACCCGCACACTAAACCTAACTTAACCCTAGACCTAACACCTACACTAACCCTATCTCATACCGTAAACTTAACCCTAACCCGTAACGTAACCCTAACACTAACCCTAACCCTAACCCTAACCCGTACCTTAACCCTACCCATAGCCTAACCCTAACTCTAACCCTAACCCTTAACCCTAACACTAACCCTTACCCTAAACCATACCCAAACGGTAAACCTAACCCGTACCCTAACACTAACCAAACCCGTACTCTAATCCTAACCCAAATCTAACCCTAACCCATACCCTCACCCTTCCCGTAGCCTAACCCTAACTCTAACCCTAACCCCTAACCCTAAACCTAACCCTAACCCTTACCCTAACACGTACCCAAATGGTAAACATAACACGTACCCTAACACCAACCCAAACCCGTACTCTAACCATAACCCTAAGCCTAACCCTAAACCGCACCCGAAACTTAACCCAAACCATAACCTTTAACTGTAACCTAACCCTAACCCATACCCTACCCTAACCCTAACATTAACCGTAAACCTAACTCGTACCCTAACACTAAAACTAACCCGTACCCTAAACCCAAACGTAACCTTAACGCGTACACTAACACTAACCCTAACCCTAAACCTGACCCAAAACCTAACCCTAAACGTACACTAACCCTAACCCTAACACTAACACTAACCCTATCCCATACTCTAAACCTAACCCTAACCCTAATCCTAACCCTAACCCGTACACTAACCTTAACCCTAACCCTAACAATAACCATAACCCTAACACTAACCCTAACCAATACTCTAACCCTAAACGTAACCCTAACACTAACCCTAACCCCCTACTATAATCCTAACCCTAAACCTAACCCTTACCCTAACCCTAACTCGTACCGTAACCCGAACCTGTACCCAACTCTAAACCTAACCCTAAACCTAACCCTAACCCTGACCCTAACACTAACCCTAATCCCGTACCCTAACCCTAACCCTAACCCGCATCCTAAACCTAACCCTAAACCTAGACCTAACCCGTAGTCTAACCCTAACCCATACCCTAACCCTAACCCGTACCCTAACCCTAACCCAAGGCCTAACTCTAAACCACACCGTAAACCTAACCCTAACCCTAGACATAACCCGTACCCTAAACCTATCCCGTAACCTAACCCTAGTCCTAACCCGTATCCTAACCCTAACACTAACCCTAACCCTAACACTAACCCTAACCCGTACACTAACCCTAACCCTAACCCGTACCCTAACCCTAACCCGCACCGAAACCTATCCTTAACCCGTACCCTAACCCTAAACCTTTACCTAAACCTAACCCTAACCTTAAACTTAACCCATACACTAACCCTATCCTATACCCTAAACCTAACCATAACCCGTACCCTAACCCTAAAACAAACCCTAACCCTATCCATACACTAACCCTAACCCTAACCCTAACACTAACCCTAACCCGTACTCTAACATTAACCCTAACCCTAAACGTAACCTTAACCCGTACTCTAACCCTAACCCGTACCCTAACACTAACCCTTACCCTAACCCTAAACCTAAACCGTACCCTAACTCTAAACGTAACCCTAAACTGTACCCAAACCCTAACCCTAACACGTACCCTAACACTAACCCTAACCCTAACCCGCACACTAAACCTAACCCTAACCCTACACCTAACACGTACACTAACCCTATCCCGTACCATAACCTTAACCCTAACCTGTACCGTAATCCTAACACTAACCCTAACCCTAACCCTAACCTGTACACTAACCCTAACCCGAAACCTAACTCTAACCCTAACCCGTACCCTAACCCTACCCGTAGCCAAACCCTAACCCAAACCCTAACCCCTAACCCTAACCCTAAATCTAAACCTTACCCTAAAACGTACCCAAATGTTAAACCTAACCCGTACCCTAACACTAACCCAAAACCGTACTCTAACGCTAACCCTAAACCTAACCCTAACCCGCACCCGAAACTTAACCCTAACCCTAACCCAAACCATAACCCTTAACCGTAACCTAACCCTAACCCATACCCTAACTCTAACCCTAACCTTAATCATAACCCTAACCGTACCCTAACCCTAAAACTAACCCGTACCCTAATCCCAACCCTAACACTAACCCGTACCCTAACACTAACCCAAACCCGTACTCTAACCCTAACCCTAACCCTAACCCTAACCCTAACCCCACCCGTACAGTAACTCTAACACGTACCCTAACCCTAAACCTAACCTTAAATCTAACCCTAATCTTGAACCTAAACCTAACACTAACCCATACCCTAACCCTAAACCGTAACCTAACGCTAACCCTAAACCTAACCCGTACCCTAACCCTAAATGTAACCCTAACCCGTACCAAAACCCTAAACCTAACACGTACCCTAACCCTAACCATAACCCGTACTGGTACCCTAACACTAACCGTAACCCTAAACCTAACCCTAACCCTAACCCTTACCATAACTCATACACTAACCCTAACCCGAACCCTAACCCTAACTGTAGCCGTACCCTTACCCTACCGGTAGACTAACCCTAACACTAACCCTAAACCCTAACCCTAACCCTAACCCTAACCTGCACCTAAACCTAACCCTAACCCTAACCCTAACCCGCACCTAAACCTAACCCTAACCCGTACCCGAACCCTACCTGTAACCTAATCCTAAACCTAACCCTAAACTTACCATATGCTAACACTATTCCGTACCCTTAACCTAACCCTAAACCGTACCCTAACCCTAACCCATACCCTAACCCTATCCGTACACTAGCACTAACACTAACCCTAAACCTAACCCTAACCCGAAATCTAACCCTAACCCATACCCTAACCCTAACCCCTACCCTAACACTAACCCTAACCCTAGCCTTAACCCTAACCCGTACTCTAACCCTAAACCTAAACCTAACTCTAACACTAACCCGTACTATAACCCTAACCCGTACCCTAACACTAACCCTAACACTAACACTAACCCTACCCCGTACTCTAACCCTAAACCTAACCCTAATTCTAACCCTAACCTGTACTGTAACCCTAACCCTAACCCTAACCCATAGAGTAACCCTAACGCGTACCCTAAACCTAACCCTAACCCTAAACCTAACCCTAACCTTGACCCTAAACCTAACCCTAACATGTAACCTAACCCTAAACCGTACCCTAACCCTAACCCTAACCCTAAACCGTACCCTAACCATAAATGTAACCCTAACCCGAACCCAAACCCTAACAATAACACGTACCCTAACCCTATCCCTAACCCGCACACTAAACCTAACCCTAACCCTAGACCTAACACCTACACTAACCCTATCCCGTAGCCTAACCTTAACACTAACCCGTACGTAACCCTAACACTAACCCTAACCCTAATCCTAACCCGTACCCTAACCCTACCCGTAGCCTAACCCTAACTCTAACCCTAACCCCTAAACCTAACCCTAACCCTAACCCTTACCCTAACACGTACCCAAAAGGTAAACATAACACGTACCCTAACACTAACCCAAACCCGTACTCTAACCCTAACCCTAACCCTAACACTAACCCTAACCCTTACCCTAACCCGTACCCAAACGGTAAACCTAACCCGTACCCTAACACTAACCCAAACCCGTACTCTAATCCTAACCCTAACCCTAAACCTATCCGTACACTAACCCTAACCCTAACACTAACACTAACCCTAACCCGTACTCTAACCCTAACCCTAACACTAAACCTAACCCTAACCCGTACTCTAACCCTAACCAGTACCCAACACCTAACCCTAACACGTATCCTAACCGTAAACCTAACCCTAACCCTTACCCGCACACTAAACCTAAACCTAATCCTAGACCTAACACGTACACTAACCATATCCCATATCGTAACCTTAACCCTAACCTGTACCGTAACCCAAACACTAACCCTAAACCTAAACCTAACCCTAACCCAACCCGTACACTAACCCTAACCCGAACCCTAAACCTAAACCGTACCCTAACCCTACCCGTAGCCTAACCCTAACTCTAACCCTAAGCCCTAACCCTAACACTAACTCTAACCCTTACCCTAACCCGTACCCAAACCGTAAACCTAACCCGTACCCTAACACTAACCCAAACCCGTACTCTAACCCTAACCCTAAACCTAACCCGCAACCTAAACTTAACCCTAACCTTAACACAAACCATAATCATTAACCGTAACTTAACCCTAACCCATACCCTACCCTAAAACTAACCAGTACCCTAAACCCAACCCTAACCCTAACCCGTACCCTACCACTAACCCTAACCCTAACCCTGACCCTAAACCAAACCATAATCATTACACTAACCCTAAACCTATCCCTAACCCGCACCCTAAAACAAACCCTAACCCGTACCCTAACCGTAAAACTAAACCGTACCCTAACCCCAACCATAACCCTAACCCGTACCCTAACACTAACCCTAACCCTAACCCTGACCCTAAACCTAACCCTAAACCGTACACTAACCCTAAACCTAACCCTTAGCCTAACCCGTACATTAACCCTAAACCTAACTCTAAAATTAACCCTACACTGTACTCTAAACCTAACCCTAACCCTAAACCTAACCCAAACCCTAACCCTAACATGAACCCTAACCCGTACCCTAACCCTAACCCTAACCCTCACACTAACCATAACCCGTACTGTAACCCTAACCCGTACCATAACCCTAAACCTAACCCTCAACCTAACCCTAAACCTAACCCGTACCCTAAACCTGAACCATACCATAAACCTAACCCTAACCGTAACCTGTCCCCTAAACCTCACCCTAACCCTAACTCGTACCCTAACCCTAACCCTAACCCTGACCCTAACCTTAACCCTAACCCGTACTCTAAGCCTAACCCATACCCTAACCCTAACCCTAAACCTAAACCTAACCCTAACCCATACCCTAAACCTAAACCTAATCCTTGACCTAACCCGTACCCAACCCTATCCCGTAACCTAACCCTAACCCTAAACCGTAAACAAACCCTAACAGTAACCCTAATCCATACCCTAGCGCTACCCCTAAACCTAACCCTAACCCGCACCATAAACCTAAGCCTAACATTAACCCTAACCCTAACACTAAACCTAACCCTTACACTGACACTAAACCTAACCCTATACCGTACCCTAACCCAAAACCTAAACCTAACCCGCACACTAAACCTAACCCTAACCCTAGACCTAACACATACACTAACCCTAGCCCGTACCCAAACCTTAAACCTAACCCGTACCGGAACGCTAATACTAACACTAACCCAAACCCTAACCCTAACGGGTACACTAACCCTAACCTTAACCCTAACCCTAACACTAATGCTAACCCGTACTTAACCCTAACCCTAACCCGAAACCTAACACATACCCTACCCCTACCCCTAACCCGTACCCTAACCCTAACCCGTACCCAAAACTAACCCTAACCCCTAACCCTAACCCTAAACCGTACCCTAAACATAACCCTAAACCTAACTCGTACCCTACCCCTAACCCTAACCCTGACCCTAACCCTAAACCTAACCCGTACCCTAACCCTAACCCGTACACTAAACCTAACCCTAACCCTAATGCATACACTATCCATAAACCTAACCGTGACCCTAACCCTAACCCTAACCAGTACCCTAACCCTAACACTAACACTAACCCTAACCCTAACACGTACACTAACCCTAACCCTAACCCGTACCCTAAACCTAACACTAACACTAACCCTAACCCGATGACTAACCCTAACCCACACACTAAACCTAACTCTAAACCCTAGAACTAACCCGTACCCTAACCCTATCCCGTACACTAACCCTAACGCTAAACCGTACCATAACCCTCACACTAACACTAACCCTAATCCTAACCCTATCCTGTACACTAACCCTAACCCTAACCCTAAACCGTACCCTAACCTTAACCCGTAGCCTAACCCTAAAACTAACCCTAACCCATAACCCTGCCATAACCCTAACCCTTACCCTAACCCGTACCCAAACTTTAAACCTAACCCGTACCCTAACACTAACACAAACCCGTACACTAACGCGTACCTTAACCCTATCCCCTACCATTACCCATACCTTAAACCTAACCCTAACCCGTACCCAAACCCGTACACTAACCCTAAACCTAACCTGTACCTTAACACGTAGCATAACCGTAACCCTAACCCTAACCCTAACCCGCACACTAAACCTAACCGTAACCATAGAACTAACATGTACACTAACCCTATCCCGTACCCTAACCTTAACCCTAACCAGACCGTAACCCTAACACTAACCCTCACCCGAACCCTAACCCTAACCAGTACCCTAACCCTACCTGTAGCATAACCCTAACACTAACCCTAACCCTAACCCTAACCCTAAACCTTACCCTAACCCATACCCAAATGGTAAACATAACCCGTACCCTAACACTAAACCAAACCCGTACTCTAACCCTAACCCTAACCCGAACCCGAACCCGAACCCTAAACTTAATCCTAAACCTAACCCAAACCATAACCCTTAACCGTAACCTAACCCTAACCCATACCCTAAACCTAACCCTAACCTAAACATAACCCTAACCCGTAACCTAACACTAAAACTAACCCGTACCCTCACCCCAACCCTAACCATAACCGTACCCTAAAACTAAACCTAACCGTAACCCTGACCCTAAACCTAACCCTAACCCTTACACTAACCCTAACCCTAACCCTAATTCTAACCCGCACCCTAAACCTAACCCTAACCCATACCCATACCCTAACCCTAACCCATAACCTAAACCTAACCCTAACCCTAAACTTAACCAGTACGCTAAACCTATCCCGTACCTTAAACCTAACCCTAACCCGTATCCTAACCCTAAATTAACCCTAAGCCTAACCCGTATATTTACCCTAAGCCTAACCCTAACACTAACCTTACCCCGTACACTAAACCTAACCCTAAACCTAACCCTAACCCTAACCCTAACCCGTACCCTAAACCTAACCCTAACCCTAACTCGTACCCTAACCCTAACCCTAACCCGTACCCTTACCGTAACCCTAACCCGTACCCAAACCTTAACCATAACCCTAACCCATACCCTAGCGCTAACCGTAACCCTAACCCTAACCCTAACCCGCACTCAAAACCAAAACCTAACCCTAACCCTAACCATAACCCTTACCCGTACCCTAAACCTAACCTATACCCTATACTAACACTAACCTTAATCGTAACCCTAACCCGTACCCTAACCCTAAAACTAACATGTACCCTATCCCCAACCCAAACCCTAGCACGTACCATAACCCTATCCCTAACCCTAACCCTGACCCAAACCTAAACCTAACTCATACCCTAACCCTAACCCGCACCTAAACCTAACTCTAAACCGTACCCTAACCCTAACCCGTAACCTAAACCTAACCCTAAACCTAAACATAACCCGTACACTAACCCTATCCCGTAACCAAAACCTAACCCTAACCCTTACCCTAACCCTAACCCTAACCCTATCCGTACACTAACCCTAACCCTAACACTAACACTAACCCTAACCCATACTCTAACCCTAACCCTAACCCTAAAACTAACCCTAACCCATAATCTACCCCTAACCCGTCCCCTACACTAACCCTTACCCTAACCCTAAACCGAACCCGTACCCTAACCCTAAATGTAACCCTAACCTGTACCCAAAACCTAACCCTAACATGTACCCATCCCTAACCCTAACCCTAACCCGCACACTAAACCTAACCCTAACCCTGGACCTACCACGTACACTAACCCTATCCCGTACCCTAAACTTAAACCTAACCCGTACCGTAACCCTAACACTAACCCTAACCTAACCCTAACCCTAACACTAAGCCGGACACTAACCCTAACCCGAACCCTAACCCTAACCCTAACCCTTACCCTAAACCTACACGTAGCCTAACCGTAACTCTAATCCTAACCCCTATCCCTAACCCTAACCCTAACCCTTACCCTAAACCGTACCGAAACGATAAACCTAACCCATACCCTAACACTAACCCAAACCCGTACTCTAACCCTAACCCATACTTAACCCTAACCCTTATCTTAACCATAACGCTAACCCATATCCTAACCCTAAAACTAAACCGTACCCTGATCCCAAACCTAACCCTAACCCGTACCCTAACACTAACCCGAAACCTAACCCTGACCCTAAACCTAACCTTATCACTTACACTAACTCTAACCCTAACCCTAACCCACGCCCTAAAACTAACCTTAACCTGTACCCTAACCCTAACCCATAACCTAAAAATAACCCTAACCCAAACTTAACCCGTACGCTAACCCTATCCCGTACCCTAAACCTAACCCTAAACCATAACCTAACCCTAAACCTAACCCTAAGCCTACCCCTCACATTAACCCTAACCCTAACACTAACACTAACCCTACCCCGTACTCTAACCATAACCCTAAACCTAACACTAACCCGTAACCTAACCCTAACCCTAAAACTAACACTAACCCTAACCTGTACTCTAACCCTAAACCTAACCCTAACCATACTCTAAACCTAACCCTAACCCTCACCCTAACCCGTACTGTAACCCTAACCCGTACCAATACCCAAACCCTAACCCGTACCCTAAACCTAACTCGTACCCTAATGCTAACCCTAACCCTGACCCTAAACCTAACCCTAACCTGGACCCAAAACCTAACCCGTACACTAACCGTAACCCTATCCCTAACCCGTATCCTAAACCTAACCCTAAACCGTACCCTAACCCTACCCGTAGCCTAACCCTAAATCTAAACCTAACCCCTAACCCTAACCCTAAACCTAACCCCTAACCCTAACCCTCACCCTAACCCTAACCCTAACCCAAATGGTAAACCTAACCCGTACCCTAACACTAACCCAAACCCGTACTCTAACCCTAACCCTAACCCTAACCCGCACCATAAACTTAACCCTAACCCTAACCGAAACCATAACGCTTACCGTAACCTAACCCTAACCCATACCCTAACCCTAACCCTAACCTTAACCATAACCCTAACACTTACCCTAACCCTAAAACTAACCCGTACCCTATCCCCAACTGTAACCCAAAGCCGTACCCTAACACTAACCCTAACCCTAACCCTGAACCTAAACCTGACCCTAACCCTTACACTAATCCTAACCCTAAACCTAACCCGCACCCTAAACCTAACCCTAACCCGTACCCTAACCCTAACCCATAACCTAAATCTAACCCTAAACCTAAACTTAACCCATACGCTAACCCTGTCCCGTACCTTAAACATAACCCTAACCTGTAACCTAACGCTAACCCTAACCCTAACCCTGACGCTAACCCTAACCCATACCCTAAGCCTAACCCATACCCTAAACCTAAACATAATCCTAACCCTATCCCTAACCTGTCCCCTAAACCTAAACCTAACCCTTGACCTAACCCGTACCCAACCCTATCCCGTAACCTAACCCTAAACTAACCCTTACCCAAACCCTAACAGTAACACTAACCCATTCCCAAGCGCTAACCCTAACCATAACCCTAACCCTAACCCTAACCTGCACCCTAAACGTAACGCTAACCCTAACCCTAACCATAACCCTTACCGAACCCTAACCCTAACGCGAACACTAACCCTAACCCGTACTCTAACCCTAACCCAACCCTAACCCTAACCGTACTCTAACCCTAACTCTAACCCATTCCCTAACCCCAGCCCTAACCCTAACCCGTACCATAACCCTATCACTAACCCTAACCCGCACCTAAACCTAACCCTAACGCGTAACATAAACCTAACCCGTACCTTATGCCTAACACTAACCCTAACCCGTACCCTAACCTAACCCTAACCCTAACTCGTACCTAAGCCTAACCCGAACCCTGGCCCTAACCCGTACGCTAAGCCTAACATAGACCCTAAACCTAACCCTAATACTTGACCTAACCCGTACCCAAACCTATCCCGTACCCTAACCCTAAACCTAACACGTACCCAAAACCTAACATTAACCCTAACCCATAACCTAGTGCTAACCCTAACCCTAACCCAAACCCGTCCCCTAAAACTAAACCTTACCCTAACACTAAACATAACCCTTACCCGTACCCTAACCCTAACCCATACCCTAACCCTAACCCTAACCTTAACCATAACACTGACCCGTACCCTAACCCTAAAACTAACCCGTACCCTAACCCCAAACCTAACCCTAACCCGTAACCTAACCCTATCCCTAATGTTAATCCTGACACTAAACCTAAACCAAACCCTAACCTAACCCTAACCCTAACCCTCACCTAAACCTAACCCTAAACCGTACCCTAACCCTATCCCATGCCCTAAACCTAACACTAACCCGTACCCTAACCCTAACCATAACCCTCTCCGTACTCTAACCCTAACTCTAACCCTAAACCTAACACTAACCCTAATCCGTACTCTAAACCTAACCCTACCCCTAAACCTAACCCTAACCCGTACTCTAACCCTAACCCGTACCCTAACACTAACCCTAACCCTAACAATATCCCTAACCCATACTCTAACCCTAAACCTAAACCTAACTCTAACCCTAACCCGTACTATAACCCTAACCCTAAATCTAACCCTAAACTAACACTAACCCGTACTCTAACCCAATCCCATAGCCTAACACTAACTCTCACCCTAACCCCTAACCCTAACCATAACCCTAACCCTTACCCTAATGCGTACCCAAACGGTAAACCTAACCCATACCCTAACACTAACCCAAACCCGTACTCTAAACCTAACCCTAACCCTAACCCTAAGCCGCACCCTAAACTTATCCATAAACCTAACCCGAACCATAACCCATAACCGTACTCTAACCCTAACCTACACCCGAACCCTAACCCTAACTTTAACCATAACCCTAACCCGTACATTAACCCTAAAACTAACCCGTACACTAACCCGTACCCTAACCTTTACCCTAAACCTAACCCTAACCCTGACCCTAACCATGAACCTAACCCGTACCCTAACCCTAAACCCTATCCTAACACTAGCCCTAAACCTAACCCATACCCTAACCCTAAACGTAACCCTAACCCGTACCCAAACCCTAACCCTAACTCGTACCCTAACCCTAACCCTAACTCTAACCCACACACTAAACCTAACCTGAATCCTAGACCTGACATGTACACTAACCCTATCCCGTACCCAAACCTTAACCCTAACACGTACCCAAACCCTAACAGTAACCCTAACCCATACCCTAGCACTAACCCTAACCCTAACCCTAAGCCTAACCCGCATCCTAAACCTAAACCTAAACCTGACCCTAACCATAACCCTTACCCGTACACTAACCCTACCCATACCCTAACACTAACCCTAACCTTAAACATAACCCTATACCGTAACCTAACCCGTACCATAACCCTACCCCTAACCCTAACCCTGACCATAAACCTAACCCTAACCCGTACCCTAACCCCAACCCACACCGAAACCTAACCCTATCCCGTACCCTACCGTAACCCGTAACCTAAACCTAACCCTAACCCTAAACTTAACCGGTACAGTATCTCTATCCCGTACCCTAAACCTGACCCTAACCCTAACCCGTACCCTAAACCTAAACCTTACCCTTCACCTAACCCGTACCCAACCTTTTCCCATACTCTAAACCTAACCCGTTCCCTAACCCCAACCCTAAAACTAACCCGTACCATAACCCTAACCCTAACACTAACCCTAACCCGTACTCTAACCATAACCCTAACACTAACCTAACGGTACTATAACCCTAACCCTAACCCTCACCCTTACCCTAACCCGTACTTTAACACTAACCCATACCAATACCCTAACCCTAACCCGTACCTTAACCCTAACCCTAATTCGTACCCTAACCCTAACCCTAACCCTGACCCTAACACTAACCCTAACACGTACGCTAAACCAAACCCTAACACGTAACCTAACGCTAATCCTAACCCTAACCCAGACGCTAACCCTAACCTGTACCCTAAGCCTAACCTATGCCCTCAACCTAATCCTAATCCTAACCCTAACACTAATCTGTACCCTAAACCTAAACCTAACCCTTGACCTAACCCGTACCAAACCCTAACCCGTAACCTAACCCTAAACTAACCCGGACAAACCCTAACAATAACACTAACCCATTCCCAAGCGCTAACCCTAACACTAACCCTAACCCTAAACCTAACCCGCACACTAAACCTAAAGCTAACCCTAACCCTGACCATAACACTTACCCTAACCCCTAACCCTAACGCTACACCGTAACCTGAATCTAACCCTAACCCTAACTCGTACCCTAACCCTAACCCTAAACCTGACCCTGAACCTAACCGGTACCCTAACCCTAATCGTACCATAACCCTAACCCTAACCCTAACCCTAACCCTAAACTTAACCCTAACCCGTACAGTAACCCTAACCCGTACCCTAACACTAACCCTAACTCTAAACCTATCCCTAACACTGACCCGTACCCTAACCGAAACTGTACCCTAACCCTAACTCTGAACCTAACCCGTACCCTAACCCTAAACGTAACGCTAACCCGTACCCAAACCCTATCCCTAACACGTACCCTAACCCTATCCCTAACCCTAACCGGCACACTAAACCTAACACTAACCCTAGACATAACACGTACACTAACCCTATCCCGTAGCCCAGCCTTAACCCAAACCCGAACCCTAACCCTACCCTAACCCGTACCCTAACCCTACCTGTAGCCTAACCCTAAATCTAACCCTAAACGCCAACCCTAACCCTGACCCTAACCCTTACCCTAACCCGTACCCAAACGGTAAACCTAACCCGTACCCTAACACTAACCCAAACCCGTACTCTAACCCTAACCCTAACCCAAACCCGCACCCTTAACTTAACCCTAACCCTAACCCAAACCATAACCCTTAACCGTAACCTAACCCTAACGCATACCCTAAACCTAACCCTAACCTTAACCGTAACCCTTACCCGTAATGTAACCCTAAAACTAACCCATACCCTAACACCAACCCTAACCCTAAACCGTACCCTAACACTAACCCTAACCCTAAACCTGACCCTAAACCTAACCCTAACACTTACACTAAACCTAACCCTAACCCTAACCCACACCCTAAACCTAACACTAACCCGTACCCTAACCCTAACCCGTAACCTATACCTAACCCTAACCCTAAACTTAACCCGTACGCTAACCCTATCCCGTACCCTAAACCTAACCCTAACCCGTATCCTAACCCTAAACCTAACCCTAAGCCTAATCTGTACATTAACCCTAACCCTAAACCTAACACTAACCCTACCCCGTACTCTAACACTAACCCTAACCCTAACCCTAACCCTAACCCGTACCCTAACCCTAAACCTAACCCTAACACTAACCCTACCCCGTACTCTAACACTAACCCTGACCCTAACCCTTACCCTAACCCGTACTCTAACCCTAAACCTAACCCTAAAACTAACCCTACCCCGTACTCCAAACCTAACCCTAACGCATACACTAACCCTAACCCTAACCCTAACACTAACGCTAACCTGTACCCTAACCCTAACCCTAACCCTAACCCTAATCCTGACACTAAACCTAACCCTAACCCGTACACTACCCCTAACCCTAAACCTAACACGCACCCTAATCCTAACCCTAACCCATACCCTAACCCTACCCCGTAACCTAAACCTAACCCTACCCTAAACATAACCCGTAAGCTAACCCTATCCCATACCCTAAACCTAACCCTAACCAGTAAACTAACCCTAAACCTAATCCTAAGCCTAACCCGTACATTAACCCTAACCCTAACCCTAACACGCACCCTAAACCTAACCCTAACCCATACCCTAACCCTACCACGTAACCTAAACCTAACCCTAACCCTAAACTTAACCCATACGCTAACCCTATCCCATACCCTAAACCTAACCCTAACCCGTAAACTAACCCTAACCCTAATCCTAACCCTAACCTGTACCCTAACCCTAAACCTAACCCTGACACTAACCCTAACCCGTACTCTAACCCTAACCCTAACACTAACACTAACCCTACCCCGTACTCTAACACTAACCCTAACCCTAACCCTAACCCGTACCCTAACCCTAACCCTAACCCTAACCCTAAACCTAACCCTAACACTAACCGTAACCCATAATCTATCCCTAACCCTAACCCTAACCCTAACCCTAACCGTATTCTAAAACTAACCCTAACCCTCACCCTAACCCTAACCCGTACTGTAACCCTAACCCATACCATAACCCTAAACCTAACCCGTACCCTAAACCTAACCCTAATTCGTACCCTAACCCTAACCCTAACCCTGACACTAACCCTAACCCTAAGCCATTTCCTAAACCTAACCCATACCCTAACCCGAAACCTAACCCTAACCCGTACCCTAAACCTAACCCTAAACCGTACCCTAACCCTAACCCTAAAGTTAAGCCTAACCTGAACATTAACCCTAACCCTAACACTAAGACAACCCTACCCCTTTCTCCAACCCTAACCCTAACTCTAACCCTAACCCGTACCCTAACACTAACACTAACCCTAACCCTAACCCTAACACTAACCCTAATCCGTACTCTAACCCTAACCCTAACCCTAACCCTAACCCTAACCCTAACCCTAACCGTACTCTAACCCTAACACTAACCCTCACTCTAACCCTATCCGTACTGTAACCCTAACCCGTACAATAACCCTGACCCTAACCTGTAACCTAAACCTAACCCGTAACCTAAACCTAAGCCTAACCCTAAACTTAACCCGTACGCTAACCCTATCCTGTTCCCTAAACCTAACTCTAACCTGTACCCTAACCCTAACCCTAACCCTATCCGTACTCTAACCCTAACCCTAACCCGAACACTAACCCTAACCCTAACTCTAACACTATCTGTACACTAACACTAACCCTAAACCTAACACAAATGCTAACCCGTACTCTAACACTAAACCTAACCCTCAACCTAACTCTAACCCATACCCTAACCCTAACTCGTACCCTAACACTAACCCTAACCCTAACCCCTAACCCTCACGCTACACCGTAACTTAAACCTAACCCTAAACCATACCCTAAACCTAACCCGTACACTAACCCTAAATGTAACCCTAAGCCGTACCCTAAACCTAAACCTAACCCTAACTCATACCTTAACCCTAACACTAACCCTGATCCTAACTCTAACCCGTACCCTAAACCTAACCCATACCCTAACCCTAATCCTAAACCTATCCTTAACCCTAACCCTTACCCTAAACCTAACCCTAACCCTTGACCTAATCCGTACACAACCCTATCTCGTACCCTAACCCTAACCCTAACCCGTACCCATCCCTAACAGTAACCCTAACCCATTTCCTAGCGCTAACCCTAACGCTAAACCTAATCCTAACCCGCACCCTAAACCTAAACCTAACGCTAACCATAACCCTTACCCGTACCCTAACCCTAACCCATACCCTAACACTAACCCCAACCTTAAGGTAACCCTAATCAGTACCCTAACCCTAAAACTAACCCGTATCCTAACCCCAACCCTAACCGTAACCCGCACCTAAACCTAACCCTAACCCGTACCCTAACCCTAACCCGTAACCTAAACCGAACCCTAACCCTAAACTTAACCTGAACACTAAACCTATCCCGTACCCTAAACCTAACCCTAACCCATACACTAACCCTAACCCTAACCCTAACACTATCTGTACACTAACCCTAACCCTAACACTAACACTAACGCTAACCCGTACTCTAACACTAAACCAAATCCTAAACCTAACCCTAACCTGTACTCTAACCGTAACCCGTACCCTAACACACACCCCTTACCCTAACCCTAAACCTAACCCGTACCCTAACCCTAAACGTAACCCTAACCCGTACCCAAACCCTAACCCTAACACGTACCCTAACCCTAACCCTATCCCTAACCCACACACTAAACCTAACATTAACCCTAGACCTAACACGTACCCTAACCCTAACCCTAACCCTAACCCGCACACTAAGCCTAACATTAACCCTAGACCTAACACGTACACTAACCCTATCCCGTACCGTAACCTTAACCCTAACCTGTACTGTAACCCTAACACTAACCCTAACCCTAACGCTAACCCTCGCCCTAAACCTAACCGTACACTAACCCTAACCCTAATACTAACCCTAAACCTAACACGAACCCTAACCCGTACCCTAACCCCAACCCGTAACCTAAACCTAACCGTAACCCTAAACTTATCCCATACGCTAACCCTATCCCATACCCTAAACCTAACCCTAACCCGTAACCTAACCCTAAACCTAACCCTAAGCCTAACCCGTACATTAAACCTAACCCTAACCCTAACACTAACCCTACCCCGTAATCTAACCCTATCCCTAACCCTAAACCAAACCCTAACCCGTACCCTAATCCTAAACCTAAACATTTCCCTAACCCTAACACTAACCTTAACCCTTACCCTAACCCTAACCCTAACCCTTACCCTAACTATACTCTAACCCTAACCCTAACACTCACCCTATCCCTAACCCGTACTGTAACCCTAACATGTAACATAACCCTAACTCTCACCCGTACCCTAACCCTAACCCTAACTCATAGCCTAACACTAACCCTGACCCTAACCCTAACCCATACCCTAAACCTAACCCGTACCCTAACGCTAAGCCGTACCCTAAACCTAACCCTAACCCTAAACCTAAACCTAACCCTGACCGTAACACTAACCCATCCCGTACCCTAACCCTAAACCGTACGCGAACCCTAACGCTAAACCTAACCCATACCCTAACCCTAAACGTAACGCTAACCCATACCCAAACCCTAACCCTAACACGAATCCTAACCCTAACCCTAACAATAACCCTAACCCTAACCCGCACAATAAACCTATCCCTAACCCTACACCTAACACGTACACTAAACCTATCCCGTACCCTAACCTTAACGATAACCCGTACCGTGTCCCTAACACTAACCCTAACCATAACCCTAACCCGTACACTAGCCCTAACCGAACCTTAACCCTAACCCTAACCCGTACCCTAACCCTACCCGTAGCCTATTCCTAAACCTAACCCTAACCCCTAACCCTAAGCCTAACCGTAACCCTTACCCGAACCCATACCCAAATGGTAAACCTAACCCGTACCGTAACACTAACCCAAATCTGTACTCTAACCCTAACCGTAACACTAACCCTAACCCTAACCCGCACCCTAAACTTAACCCTAACCCTAACCCAAACCATAACACTTAACCGTAACCTAACCCTAACCCATAACCTAAACCTAACCCTAACCTTAACCATAACCCTAATCCATAACCTAACCCTAAAACTAACCCGGACCTAACCCCAACCATAACCCTAACCCATACCCTAACACTAACCCTAACCCTAACCCTGACCCTAAACCTAACCCTAAACCTTACACTAACCCTAACCCTAACCCAACCTGCACCCTAAACCTAACCTTAACCCGTACGCTAACCCTAACCCGTAACCTAAACCGAACCCTAACCCCAAACTTAAACCGTTCGCTAACCCTATCCCGTACCCTAAAACTAATCCTAACCCTTGTCCTAACCCGTACCCAACCCTATCCCGTAACCTAACCCTAACCCTAACCCGTACCCAAACACTAAGAGTAAACCTAACCCATACCCTAGCGCTAACCCTAACCCTAACCCTAAGCCTAACACGCACCCTAAACCTAAACCTAACCGTAACCCTATCCATAACTCTTACCCGTACTCTAACCCTAACCCATATCCTAACACTAACCCTAACCTTAACCGTAACCCTAACCCGTACCCTAACCCTAAAACTAACCTGTACCGTAACCCTAAGCCTAACCCTAACCCGTACCATGACCTTATCCCTAATCCTAACCCTGACCCTAAACCTAACCCTAACCTGTACCCTAACCCTAACCCGTACCCAACCCTAATTTGTAACCTAACCCTAACCCTAACCCGTACCCAAATCCTAAGAGTAACTCTAACCCATACCCTAGCGCTAACCCTAACACTGACCCTTACCGTAACACTAACTCGCACCCTAAACCTTACCTAACCCTAACCGTAACCATAAATCTTACCCGTACCCTAACCCTAACCCATTCCCTAACCCTAACCCTAAACGTAACCATAACCCTGACCCATAACCTAACCCTAAAATTAACCCGTACCCTAACCCCAACCCTAAACCTAAACCTAACCCATACCCTAACCTTAACCCGGACCTAAACCATACCCTAAGCCGTACCCTAACCCTCAACAGTAACCTAAACCTAAACCTAAACCTAAACTTATCCCGTACACTAACCCTATTCCGTACCCTAAACCTAACCCTACCCTGTAACCTAAATCTAACCCTAACCCTAACCCTATCCGTACACTAAACCTAACCCTAACCCTAACACAAACCCTATCCCATACTCTAACCCTAAACGTAACCCTAACACTAACACTAACCTTAACTTGTACTCTAAACCTAACCCTAACCTAAATGTAACCCTAACCCGTAATATAACCCTAACCCTACCCTAACACTAACCCTAACCCTAACACTATCCCTAACCCGTACCCTAACACTAAACGTAACCCTAAACCGTACCCAAACCCTAACCCTAACACGTACCCTAACCCTACCCTAACCCGCACACTAAAACTAACCCTAACCCTAGACCTAACACGTACACTAAACCTATCCTGTACCGTAACATTAACCCTAACCCGTAACGTAAACCTAACACTAACCCTAACCCTAACCCTAACCCTAAACCTAACCCTAACCCGTAGACTAACCCTAACCCCAACCCTAACCCTAACCCTAACCCTAAACGTACAATAACCCTAACCCTAAACCTAACCCTAACCCGTACCCTAACACTAACCCTTACCCTAACCCTAAACCTAACCCATACCCTAACCCTAAACGTAACATTAACCCGTACCCAAACCCTAACCCTAACACGTACCCTAACCCTAACCCTAACTCTAACCCGCACACTAAACCTAACCCTAACCCTAGACCTAACACGTACACTACACCTATCCCGTACCGTAACCTTAACCCTAACCCGTACCGTAACCCTAACCCTAACCCTAACCCTAACCCGTACACTAACCCTAACCCTAAACCTAAACTTACCCTAACGCTAACCCTAACCCTAACACTAACACTAACGCTAACCCGTACTCTAACCTAACCTTAACCCTAAACCTAACCCTAACCCGTACTCTAACCGAAACCCTAAACCTAACCCTAACCCTTACCATAACCCTAACACTAAACCTAACACGTACTCTAACCCTATACCTAACCCTAACAGTAACTCTAACCCCCTTCTATAACCGTAACCCTAAACATAACCCTAACCCTAACCCTAAATCGTACCGTAACCCGAACTCATAACCTAACCCTAACCTAACCCTAACCTAACACTAACCCTGACCCTAACCCTAAACCTAATCCCGTACCCTAACCCTGACCCTAACTCGCATCCTAAACCTAACCCTAACCCTAGACCTAACCCGTACCCTAACCCTAACCCGTACCCTAACACTAACCCTAACCCTAACCCTTACCATAACCCTAACACTAACCCTAACCCGTACCCTAACCCTAACCCGTACCCTAACCCTAACCCGATGCCTAACCCTAACCCACACCCTAAACCTAACCCTAACCCTAGACTTAATCCGTATCCTAAACCTATCCCGTAACCTAACCCTAACGCTAACTGTACCCTAACCTAACACTAACACTAACCTTAATCCTAAACCTATCCCGTACACTAACCCTAACCCTAACTCTAACCCGTAACCTAACCCTAACCCTAACCCTAAACCTAACCCTGACCCTAACCCTAACCCTAATCCCTTACCCTAACCCTAACCCTAGCTCGCATCCTAAACCTAAATCTAACACTAACCCTAACCCGTACCATAAACCTAACACTAACCCTAACCCGTACAAAAACCCTAACACGTACACTTACCCTAACCCGATGCCTAACCCTAACCCACACACTAAACCTAAACCTAACCCTAGACCTAAACCGTACCCTCAACCTATCCCGTACCCTAACCCTAATGCTAACCTGTACCCTAACCCTAACACTAAAACTAACCCTAATCCTAACCCTATCCCGTACACTAACCCTAACCCGTACCCTAACCCTAACCCGTACCATTACACGTACCTTAACCCTAACCCTAACACGTACCCTCACCCGTAACCTAAACTTAAACCTAACCTGTATGCTAACACGTACCATAACCCTAAACCTAATCCTAACCCTAACCATAAACCTAACCCATACCCTACCCCTTACACTAACCAATTCCCTAACCCTAACACGTACCCTAACACTAACCCTTACCCTAACCCCTAACCCTAAACCTAACTCGTACCCTAACCCTAACCCTAAACCTGACCCTAACCCTGACCCGTACCCTAACCCTAATCTGTACCCAAAACCTAACCCTAAACCTAAACCTAACCCTAACCCGTACAGTAACCCTAACCCGTACCATAAACCTAACCCTAACTCTAAACCTACCCTAACCCTAACCCTAACCCTAAACCTAAACCGTAACCTAACCCCAAACAACGCTAACCCGTACCCAAACGCTATCCCTAACACGTACCCTAACCCTATCCCTAACCCTAACCCGCAAACTATACCTAACCCTAACCCTAGACCTAACACGTACACTAACCCTATCCCGTAGCCCAGCCTTAACCCTACCCGAACCCTAACCCTATCCTAACCCGTACCCTCACCCTACCTGTAGCCTAACACTAAATCTAACCCTAAACCCTAACCCTAACCCTAATCCTAACCCTAAAACTTACCCTAAACCGTACCCAAACGGTAAACCTAACCCGTACCCTAACACTAACCCAAACCCGTACTCTAACCCTAAACCTAACCCAAACCCGCACACTTAACTTAACCCTTACCCTAACCCAAACCATAACCCTTAACCGTAACCTAACCCTAACCCATACCCTAACCCTAACACTAACCTTAAACGTAACCCTAACCCGTAACATAAACCTAAAACTAACCAATACCCTAACCCCAACCCTAATCCTAACCCATACCCTAACACTAACCCTAACCCTAAACCTGACCCTAAACCTAAACCTAAACCTAACACTTACACTAACCCTAACCCTAACCCGCACCCTAAACCTAACCCTAACCCGTACCATAACCCTAACCCATAACCTAAACCTAACCCCAACCCTAAACTTAACCAGTAGGCTAACCCTATCCCGTACCCTAAACCTAACCCTAACCCGTAAACTAACCCTAAACCTAACCCTAAGCCTAACCTGTACATTATCTCTAACCCTAACCCTAACACTAACCCTACACCGTATTCTAACCCTAACCCTAACCCTAACCCTAACCCGTACCCTAAACCTAACCCTAACCCTAACACTAACCCTAACCCGTACTCTAACCCTAACCCTAACCCTAACACTAACGCTACCCTGTACCCTAACATTAACCCTAACCCTAACCCTAACCGTACCCTAACCCTAACCCTAAACCTGTACCCTAACACTAACCCTAACCGTACTCTATCCCTAACCCTAACCATAACCCTAACCGTATTCTAACCCTAACCCTAACCCTCACCCTAACCCTAACCCGTACTGTAACCCTAACCCATACCATAACCCTAAACCTAACCCGTAACCTAACCTAACCCTAATACGTACCCTAACCCTAACCCTAACCCTGACCCTAACCCTAACCCTAACCCGTATCCTAAACCTAATCCATACCCTAACCCTAAATCTAACCCTAAACCCTACCCTAAACCTAACCCTCACCCTAACCCCAACCCTAACCATAACCCTAACACTAACCCTGACCCTAACCCTAACCAGTACCCTAAGCCTAACCCATACCCTAACCCTAAACCTAATCCTAACCCCAACCCTAACCCGTACACTAAAACTAACCCTAACCCTTAACCTAACCCATAACCTAACCCACCCTAACCCATACCCAAACCCTAAGGTAACCCTAAACCATACCCTAGCGCTAACACTAACCCGAAACCTAACCCTAACCATTACCCGTACACTAAAACTAACCCATTCCCTAACCCTAACCCTAAACTTAACCGTAACCATGACCCGTACACTAAACCTAAAATTAACCCGTACCCTAACCCCAACCCTAACCCTAAGGTGTACCCTAACCCTAACCCTAACCCTAACGCACACCAAACCTAACCCTAACCCGTAACCTAAGCCTAACCCTAACCCTAAACTTAAACCGTACATTAACCCTATCCCGTACTCTAAACCTAACCCTAACCCGTAACCTAACCCTAAACCTAACCCTAAGCCTAACCCGTACATTACCCTAACCCTAACACTAACACTAAACATACCCCGTACTCTAACCCTAACCCTAACTCTAACCCTAACCCGTACCCTAAACCTAACCCTAACCCTAACCCTAACACTAACACTAACCCTACCCCGTACTCTTACTCTAACTCAAACCCTAACCCTAAACTGTACCCTAACCCTAACCCTAAGCCTAACTCTAACCCTAACACTAACCCTAACCCTAACTCTAACCGTACTCTAACCGTAACCCTAACCCTCACCCTAACCCTAACCGTACTGTAACCCTAACCCGTACCATAACCCGAACCCTAACCCTAAACTTAATCGTAACCCTGACCCGTACCCTAACCCTAAAACTAACCCGTACCCTAACCCCAACCCTAACCCTAACACGTACCCTAACCCTATCCCTAACACTAACACTGACCATAAACCTAAACCTAATCCGTACCCTATCCCTAACCCTAACCCTAACCCTCACCTAAAACTAACCCTAACCCGTACCCTAACACTAACCCTAACCCTAAACCTGACCCTAAACCTAAACCTAACACTTACACTAACCCTAACACTAACCCTAACCGTACTCTAACCCTAACCCTAACCCGTACCATAACCCTAAACCATACCCTAAACCTAACCCTAACCCTAACACTAACCCTAACACGTACTCTAACCCTAACCCTAACCCTAACACTAACCCTACCCCGTACCCTAACACTAACCCTAACCCTAACCCTAACCCGTAACCTAACCCTAACCCTAAACCTAACCCTAACACTAACCCTAACCGTGCTCTATCCCTAACCCTAACCCTAACCCTAACCGTATTCTAACCCTAACCCTAACCCTCACCCTAACCCTATCCCGTACTGTAACCATAACCCATACCATAACCCTAAACCTAACCCATACCCTAAACCTAACCCTAATTCATACCCTAACCCTAACCCTAACCCTGACCCTAACCCTAACCCTAACCCGTATCCTAAACCTAACCCATACCCTAACCCTAAACCTAAACCTAACCCGTACTCTAAACCTAACCCTAACCCTAACCTCAACCCTAACCATAACCCTAACCCTAACCCTGACCCTAACCCTAACCCTAACCCGTACCCTAAGCCTAACCCATACCCTAACCCTAAAACTAATCCTAACCCTAACCCTAACCCGTACACTAAACCTAACCCTAACCCTTAACCTAACCCGTAACCTAACCCACCCTAACCCGTACCCAAACCCTAACAGTAACCCTAAACCATACCCTAGCGCTAACACTAACCCTAACCCTAACCCTAACCATTACCCGTACCCTAACCCTAACCCATTCCCTAACCCTAACCCTAAACTTAACCGTAACCATGACCCGTACACTAAACCTAAAATTAACCCGTACCCTAACCCCAAATCTAACCCTAACCTGTACCCTTACCCTAACCCTAACCCTAACCCACACCAAACCTAACCCTAACCCGTAACCTAAGCCTAACCCTAACCCAAAACTTAAACCGTACGTTAACCCTATCCCGTACTCTAAACCTAACCCTAACCCGTAACCTAACCCTAAACCTAAACCTAAGCCTAACCCGTACATTAACCCTAACCCTAACACTAACACTAACCATACCCCGTACTCTAACCCTAACCCTAACTCTAACCCTAACCCGTACCCTAACCCTAACCCTAACCCTAACATTAACCCTACCCCGTACTCTAACCCTAACACAAACCCTAACCCTAAACCGTAACCTAACCCTAACCCTAACCCTAACTCTAAACCTAACCCTAACCCTAACCCTAACCCTAACCCTAACCCTAACCGTACTCTAACCGTTACACTAACCCTCACCCTAACCCTAACCCTAACGCATACTCTAACACTAACCCTAACCCTAAACCTAACCCTAAATCATACCCTTTCCCTAAACCGTACCCTAACACTAACACTAACCTTAACACTATCCCTGAACCGTACTCTAACCCTAAACCTAACCCTATCTCTAACCCAAACCTATACTATAACCCTAACCTAACCCTAACCCTAAACCTAACCCTAACCCGTAGTCTAACCCTATCCCGTAGCCTAACACTAACACTAATCCTAACCCCTAACCCTAAACCTAACCCTAACCCTAACCCTTACCTAACCCGTACCCAAACGGTAAACCTAACCCGTACCCTAACACTAACCCAAACCCGTACTCTAACACTACCCTAACCCTCACCCTAAACCTAAACCTAACCCTAAACCTAACCATAACCCTTACCCGTACCCTAACCCTAAATCATACCCTAACCCTAACCCTAAACTTAAACGTAACCCTGACTCGTACCCTAACCCTAAATGTAACCCGTACCAAACCCCAACCCTAACCCTAACCTGTACCCTAACACTAACCATAACCCTAAATCTAACCCTAAACCGTACCCTAACCCTAACCCTAACCCTAACGCTAACACTAACCCTAACCCGTACGCTAACCCTAATACTAACCCTCACCCTAACACTAACCCGTACTCTAACCCTAATCCGTACCATAATCCTAACCCTGACACTAACCTTAAGCATAACCCTGACCCGTACCCTAACCCTAAATCTAACCTGTACTCTAACCCCAACCCTAAACCTAACCCGTACCCTAACTCTACCCCTAATGCTAACCGTGACCCTAAACCTAACCCTAACCCGTACCCTAACCCTAACCCTAACACTAACCCTCACCTAAACCTACCCCTAACCCGTACCCTAACCCTAACCCGTAACCTAAACCTAACCCTAACCCTAAACTTAACCCGTACGCTAACACTATCCCGTACCCTAAACCTAACCCTAACCCGTACCCTAACCCTAACCCTAACACTATCCGAACTCTAAACCTAACCCTAACCTAACCCTAACACTAACCATAACCCGTACTCTAACCCTAACCCTAAACTTATCCCTAACCTGTACCCTAACCCTAACCCGTAACCTAAACCTAACCCTAACCCTAAACTTAACCCATATGCTAAACCTATCCTGTACCCTAAACCTAACCCTAACCGGTACCCTAACCCTAACCCTAACACTATCCGCACTCTAACACTAACCCTAACCCTAACCCTAACCCTAACCCGTACTCTAACCCTAAACCTAACCCTAACCGTAACCGTACTCTAACCCTAACCCTCACCCTAACACTAACCCGTACTGCAACCCTAACCC